>VNJV01005981.1:0-14651 GCA_008042635.1 Drosophila nikananu
ATAAAAAAAAAATTGTTGCATTTCCTTGTATGGTTGTCTTTTTATTGATGGCCAAAGTCAGAGTCATGAACATAAACTCATTTGTGCTCGCCACTGTATATGGTAATCCATAGCTGCTGACGCAATAATCGAGTTCAATAACGCTTGTTTTTCCACTGAAAAACCTGCCAAAAGTCGAAGGGTTCACATTTCCCGCTGGCCATGCGCCTGGTGTCAAGTGCGAGTACGAAATCGAAGGATCCCAGGCGAGCTTTGGGACGTCTTTGCCCATCGTATATCATCATATATTTGTTGTTTGCTGTGTTTGCTCAGGCTCGTGTTCTCTGAGAGTTATAGACACATAAAAGTGGCATTGAATTTCGCTGTCAATCGCAGACTGAAATTTAAAATAAACTGTATGGCCCGGCAATTTTCGCTGGCGCGCCTAGGCGGCGGCGGCGGCGAATGCTAAGGCAGGGGACCGAGAGAGAACACACATATCTGGCACACTAGACACTCACTCATGCCCCCTTTTTTTAATTTTGCAGACAAAATGTGCGACCAAATCAGCGACGCTATCTTGGATGCCCATCTGAAGCAGGATCCCAACGCCAAGGTGGCCTGCGGTAAGTGTCTAAGCCACGCCCAGGGAAACCACACACAAAAGCCCAGGCTAGTGACCTTTTGAAGGGACTCCCGAAATCGGTTTTTGATAGTAACACAGCACCGACGACGGCACATCAAAAATACGCCGCACGAGGACAGACCATCAAGAAAACAAACTCATCCACAGAGTAAACATTGGCGCAGCCATCGACGCGTGTGCAAAACCCCCTAAGACGATAGCCTGGACAAATAAACAAAGTCCAAAGTCAAAGTCGAGCGCCTAGCGATGGTGCTGTGTTCTGTGGTTTCTCTTCCCACTGAGGGCTTGACCGATTTTCATTGAACAAATGTTTTGTTATCCAGAAACCGTTGCCAAGACCGGCATGATCCTGCTCTGCGGTGAGATCACATCGAAGGCCGTCGTGGACTACCAGCGAGTTGTACGCGAGACTGTCCAGCACATTGGCTACGATGACTCGTCCAAGGGTAAGTACTCTAAATACCAAATCTAGGCTAGAAGAGGAGAGAAAAGAACTTTTCGTGGGGGGGTTACAGTATTCCACATCCTTTGTACACAATCTAAATATTAAATCGCAACAAAATCAAATCAAAATTGAAAAAGGTTTCGATTGGAAGACCCTCAATCTGCTGGTTGCCATTGAACAGCAGTCGCCCGATATTGCCAACGGTGTGCACATCAACCGCGAAGAGGACGACGTCGGCGCTGGTGACCAGGTACAGCTCCGTTTTTCCTTCAGCCCACCGAGAGTGGGTGTGTTCGTTCGTTACGTTACGTTACCATTGTTGTTCAGTGTCTCATTCGAAAAAGCGGTTTAATCATACCAATTTCCATACCCACAACTACTTCTGCCTCGATAAAAACACTAAAAGGAAGCTATAATCTATGAGATATGAGGTCTCGGAGTAACCGGCATCAACTGGGCTCAAAATCATTGCAACCCTACCATCTTGTACTCCTCCTGGGGTCGCTCTAACCTCATATACGGCATATAACCCATAAACGGATTCAGTTAAACCTTTTCAGAGGTGTTTACTAGAGTTTAAGCGACTCACACAACAGCCAATTTGCATGCGGAATTTCTCCTCACCCAAAAAAGAAGACCAAGATGCAGCCAAAAACCCTGCCTCAGACATCTTTAAGAGACCTCAATGCCTACATAAGAAATATTTATATTTAAGCTAGTTTAAAGGGTGAATTTAAACATTTTTTAAACATTACTTACAGACATTTTTCCTGTGCGTGTGCGCTCCTTTCTTTTATCTTTCTCTCTCGTTTCATACACACGTTACGATAAATACGATATTTTGTACGAATATTTTGCTATTTTGCAAACCGGTAAAAAATAAAGGTTTCGATTTCAAAACGTGCAACGTGCTCTTGGCATTGGACCAACAATCGCCCGAAATCGCGGCCGGAGTGCATGTCAATCGCGCCGAAGAAGAGATCGGTGCCGGAGACCAGGTGTGAAATTATAGCAGCAGGGCGGCCCCTAGAGGCCCTTTCCAAAAGAGAGCAAGATCATTCAAGTCGCTTGGTTATGGTTCATGGAAGAGCTGGAAAAAATCGATTTTTTATCGATATTTATTCCAGTTCTTGCTCATGGTGGTGGGGCGTAGCCTAGACTCTTTTGGAGGGGGTCTCCCACCGCCACTTTTGTACAATTTCTGTGTTCTTATTTTATTATATATGCGTAACTAAAACAAAATGAGTATTAAGAGAATTTATTGTATTGCTAATACCTATTATTGACATCATTTGTAGTATCCTTTAGCCTGTACACTTCACCACACACTCAAAGCACTCTTTAACCTTGATTCTTATTTTAAATCCATTCCCGCTGCCTGCCTAATGCTTTTCTTAATTAACCAGGCTAGTTTCGAATAACCAAGGCTTACCTTTCATTCCCTATAAAACCAAATTCGGAACCTTTTCCTTTGATAACTCATTTCATCTCATTTCTCATAAGCTTGTTTCATCTTGAACTTTCCTAACCCAAAAATGTTTCTTACTTACCAACAATTAACACTATTTGATTCAAGATCCGATATATAAATCGATATTTTAGTCAATTTTTTGTTATATATAATATAAAATAATATAATCTAAAAAAAAATCTATAAAATTCAAAGTTCTTCAATAAAAAACGTTAAAAGCGATATTTTTCGATAATTTTCGGAATTATCCATATAATTTATCGATTTTATATATCGGACTTTTGCTATCAATATTAAGCCCCACTCACCACACTGTTTGGTTTTGGTTCTCTTTGTTTTGTAAATAAATAAATCTATGTAATATATTTAACTAACAAATCGTATAATATTTTGCAGGGTATCATGTTTGGCTATGCCACCGATGAGACCGAGGAGTGCATGCCCCTCACCGTTGTCCTGGCCCACAAGCTGAACGAGAAGATCGCCGAGCTGCGTCGCTCTGATGTCTTTTGGTGGGCTCGCCCCGATTCCAAGACCCAGGTCACTTGCGAGTACCTCTTCAACCAGGGCTCGGCCGTGCCCAAGCGCGTCCATACCATCGTTGTGTCCATGCAGCACTCGGAGAAGATATCGCTGGAGACGCTGCGCTCCGAGGTGATGGAGAAAGTGGTCAAAGTCGTCATTCCCGCCAAATACATTGATGCCAACACCATTGTCCACATCAATCCCTGCGGTCTGTTTGTCATCGGTGGCCCCATGGGCGATGCTGGTCTAACGGGCCGTAAGATTATCGTTGACACCTATGGCGGTTGGGGTGCCCATGGAGGTGGTGCCTTCTCGGGCAAGGATTTCACAAAGGTCGACAGATCGGCGGCCTATGCCGCACGCTGGGTGGCCAAGTCGCTGGTGAAGGCGGGTTTGTGCAAGCGTTGCCTGGTCCAGGTGTCGTACGCCATCGGTCTGGCCGAGCCGCTGTCCATCACCGTCTTCGACTATGGCACTTCCCACAAGACGCAAAAGGAGCTGCTGGAGATTATCCGGCGCAACTTTGACCTCAGGCCCGGCAAGATTGTCAAGTGAGTTGGGAAAAGTATTTCATTGATCTTGGTTTTGTATTAATTTCCTCATGTTTTTTTTATTTTTTAGGGACTTGAACCTGCGCCAGCCCATTTACCAGCGAACCAGCACTTATGGCCACTTTGGGCGCACCGGCTTCTCGTGGGAGGAGGCCAAGCATTTGCAGATCGATTGACTAACCGACGACGAGTCACCGAGTGCTAAAAGGTTGAAGACATCGTCATCATCATCCGCGTCAACAACAACAGAAACGGAAACAGAAACAGCAACCGCACCAGCAACGTAATTTTTAATTTCGTTATTTTTCTTTAAGTTGCAAGCAGCGGTCTGGTCTCCTTGCTATCCTTGAAACCAATCTGATGTAGTTGTAGTCGTCATCCCCCACGCATAATATATACTTAATAGAGAGCTCTCCCACACAACAACCATTGATGAGCTTTAGTTTTACATATACATAGTATAGAGTCGCGTCGCGTCGCTCACACAAATAATTGAAACCGAGTAGTTAGCCCCTTGAAAAAAAGCCCTTGAAATTGTATAAAAACACAACTTGCGATATCCTATCCTCCTCCGTTGCCTAGAAATTATGCACACCATATTCTCATGCTTAATTGTACACATATTTTTGTATCTTTTACTATATCTGCCTATATGTTGTCGATTGTGTGTGCGTTGTGTATGTATATGTTTAACACAAAAGTTTTTAAACAACTCGATTATTATGTATATTACACACTATTACTATGCTAAATGTACGGTCTTTGTATGTTCTGTAGCCAACCAACCAACCATAAGATAATGTATTTTCCTTTACAAAAATATATTACAAATACAGATAGAGGAGTTTGTAATAATTATCCAAAAACAGAGCAAAACACGGGGCATTTTAATTGTACAGAAAAACATGCATCAGTCTGTGTTGCAATTTAAACAGACGAAGAACAGAGTACGTAAACAATTAATCAGTTCGAACAGCAGCTGCTGCCCCTAAAAAATAGTTTAATCCGAGATATTTATTTAAGTGTGTAATTGTACAAGACAAGCGAACTTTCACATGACAAAGATCATTGCAATAAACCTAATCGACAGTTTACATTTAAAGATATTCAGCGAGTGAGTTTTTTGTATTGGGAAATTAAATTGCCTATCGCATTAATAATTTATGAATAAAATTTAACACACTCTAGGTGCCCTTCGTCACTATGCCAAAGGCCTTTCCCACTGAAAAAACGTAAAAGCGCCTTTAAAATATAAAAGTTAGTCTATTTTATGGGCTGATTTCTTATTTGTAAGCATTAAGAATGAATTTAAGTTGTGCAACTTGTGGATAATTGCATTGAACAAGTGATTTCTTAGGAAATTCCAACCTGTTTTGCTGGGAAGTAATCTCATTTATCCCTCTAGTCTTTAAATAAGAACAACACCTTCTCTATCTTGTTTTCTATAAATATCTTTATATACATATATCACTCGCAAGTATTTGAGTCAATCAAATATTATCTTACAACTAAAAAGTGTTCCAGAACTTAAACTATATGGCTTAATAGGTGATTTAGAACCCGCTTAGCATTAACCAACATAAGTTCCCCCACCGGAAACCAACTTCCCTTTCGATCCTAATAATTATACGATGTAAAGTTAAAGTATTTCGTTAAAAGCTGCAGGACATAGGCCACAATGGGGTTGAGCCCCGACTTTTTCAGCCGCTGTCGTATCATGATATACGCCGCAATGGTGAACAGCAGATAGAAACCAATCAGGCAGCAGAGCGACCACACGTAGTGCATGTCCTCGAAGCCCAGGAAGGCAAGCAGCACCTGGGACTTCTTGAAGGAGCAGAAGATCTCTGTGTCCTCGCAAATGGTATCCGCCCGTCCATAGTCATAGAGGGCGGCCACAAGGCCCTCCATGCCATGCCGCAGGTAGCTGAGGTGCATCAGGAACCTCATCGGGGGCGAGACATAGCTACCCCTTCCGTAGCCAATGCCGTGGATGGAGAGCAGGATTAAGGGCACGGCCAGCACTGGGCCCATGAACATGGCATTCTGCAAGGAAAGAGGACTTTATAGAGGCATCTTTATGAGGCATAGGGAGGAGGGACTCCTACTTACCACCAGGCTCAGTCTACTGGAGATCAAGAGGCCAAAACTATCAGAAGTCAGGGCCGTCACAAAGGCAATCATGAAGAGCAGGGCGAAGCGGAACAACTCCAGCGGCTGGCTGGACATTAAGTACACAATGGAGAGATAGATGACGGCTAGGACGAACATGGAGGGCAGCTTGGAGCAGACCATGGCGGCGTAGTAGGAGCTCAGGCGATACCACTGGTTGTTGTACTCCCTCTTCAGCAGATTGATTTCCGAGGGAACTGAAAGAGAGAACAACCCTTAGATATAAGTGCTGAATGATACCCAAGGACCTCTACTCACAGTACAGAAGCACTGGCATCATGGGCAGGTACAGGTAAGCTATCACAATGGTGAACATAAATCCAAAGTTAAATAAAGCCTTGGAGGCCGAGGTGCCCATGCCAAAGTACAGTGAACCCACCAGCAAGGCCAGCACTATGTTCATGTAGAACTTCAGCTTGATGTAGGACTGCGAATGAAAAGGATGTAAGCTTCATAAGGTTTACTCCCTACCCAAAGTTCCTCACTCACCTTATCCCTCCACATCTGCAGAAGCATCCTGCTGAGCAACAGTTTGTACTGCATCCACCAGCTGCATTTGGCCTGCAGCAACTTAGGGCTAATCTCCTCCTCGAACTGATCCATTTCATAGAAGGACGATGCCCCCGAAGTGGTATCCGTTTTGGTGGGTGTCACCTTGCCATCCTCTGCCGCTGGTGGTGGAGACCAGCGTGTCACCTTGCCATTGCCCACGGCTGCCACCATGGGCTCGTGATATGAGTCACCATACTCCAGGCAAGCCACTTCGATGATAAAGTCTGCCGGGTTGTAAGTGATGGGACAGCTCAGGCCCATGTGCTCCATGTAGGGCACAATGTTGGCTCCACTGCCCTGGTAGATGCACTGACCCTCGGCCAGCACATACACAGCGTCCAGCATCTCAAAGATCTTGGCGGAGGGTGTGTGGATGGAGCAGATTACAGTGCGTCCGCCTGCGGCCAGGGATTTCAGGAGGCCAATGCACTGAGAGCTGGATAGGTCATCGAGGCCTCTAAAGGATTAGGGTGAGTTAATATACTATATATTATTTCCTGATATGAATATATATAGGATCTTACGTAGTGGGCTCATCTAAAAAGATCACAGGCGGGTTGTTAACCAGCTCAAGGGCTATGCAAAGGCGCTTACGTTCCCCCCCAGACAGTTTGGGTGTCATGGTGTTCTCGGATGTCTTAAGGCGCAGCATGACCAGGATTTCCTCAATCTAAAAGAGGATTAAGAAGGTTATACAACTCGAGAGAAATATAGCAGACAGAACTCACCACCTCCAGCTTCTGCCTTAGATTAAGTTCATTACCCAGCTTCAAGTGGGCGGCCAGCAGCATCATTTCGTGCACCGTAAACTGAGGATCCAGGACATCTGTCTAAGTGACACAGGAAAATTGAATACAATATATGTGATACAGTCAGAGAAACCCACAAAAACCTTACCTGCATTATGTATCTCGACATTTTGCGAAACACTCGCATATCCCTGGGGTTCTGGTTAACCAAAACCTCCCCAGAGGTGCTGGTGGCGCTAAAAAAAAATGCGATTAATGAGGTATTAATTAACTGCGATTATTGTTTTAGCTCTGCGTCTTACCCAAATCCCGCCAGCAGGTTTAGCAATGTTGTCTTACCAGCCCCCGAGGGTCCCATAATTGCGGTGAGCTCATGAGAGTGAAACTGCCCGTTGACTCCCCTGAGAATGGCTTTTTTCTGTGAGGCTGCAGGAACAAGATCGAGTGAGATTAAAGACCAGGTGAGTGTGTGACTAATGCAGAAAGGTTGCTTGCTTAGAACTATTATCCAATTGGCATGCATTTTGATCAGCGGTTTGGTATAACATTAAGGCGGATAATTGCTTCTTAAAATGTGCATATTCAGTTGGGAAAATAATCTTGACAATTACAGTGGCATTCAGTGCCAATTATCGTTACTAATAACCCTATTATCAGCACACAAATACTGAATACTCACCCTGCAGCTGATCAGGGACTTCATAGCTCAGTTCCGTGAATTGCAAGTTGACCGCTGGCCAGGATGGCAAGTACTTCAAGCCACTAACCGACTGCAGATCCTCCGAGTGTTCGGGGAGCTCCAAACTAATGGCATTGATGTCGCTGCTGTACTGATCGGAGCTGTGCTGGGAGCTGCTGGTGGTCTGCATTTTGGTAGTCTTACTCCTTTCTTAGCTTTCCTTCTTCTTCTGCTGATATCAAGTCATCTCACATCTGTGTATATTGTTGTTTCGAAAAAGTTGCAAATTTAATGTGATTGCTATTTAAAGTAGACTTAATTGTAGAGCTCGCGCGATGCTGATAACCTTTCGGCGGATGTTTCGGAGCGCAATGCCCGAGTCGTTTACGCGCAGCTTTGATTATATTGCGCAGAGCTATCTGTACGATGGGAACCAATTAGTAATCGCACACAGAAAATAATTTTCGGATTGCCATAAACCAGTTTGCAAAAAAAAGTATCTTAATGACTGGAAGCGGCTTTCATTTTATTTTATCAACGCAGTGCTACTATTTGCATGCTTAAAATTCTCATTTACGACTAGGGACTAGTGCCCGCGCCCTTCCTATTGTTCTCAACGCGAAATTCACACTGAGCAAAGACCTTTTTTAAATGTAATTCATTTCGACGAGCACGAGCGTGGCGGCCCGAAAAATAAACTCAGATTTTCAATTGACGGAGGGCAGTACGTACACTCGACCGACAGCCTGCCCGACTTCTGAACGAATGGCTGTCAGTCTCTGGCTGTCGGATTGATTCTTAGTGTGTTCTGGGGGGGCAGCGTGAGTAATCTCTGACTTGGAATTCTGCCACAATCACGACTTGGAAGTTGCACTGGCTGCCGTCTCTGTGATAGTCTTATCAGCGAGTCTCGGTTTCCATGGCGGAAGCTTATAGAGACAGAGATTCGAGAAGCTAGCTTAAAAGCCGGCTTCGGGCGGCGCACAGTGCGTATGCGCAATATGGAAGATAATTATTAGCAACTTAGTAACTATCATGATACAATTGTATCATGGGAACTATGGTTTATATTTGAAGAGCCTATTATGATACCCCTTATATAGAGAGGGTATGATGAAATTTGTAAGAAGAATCTAAGGTCTTTACAATATATGTACATAAATAATACAATACAATACAATATTATAATTTAAGTCAGAAGTTTGCAATGTAGTGACCCTATAAATATTTAAATTTTAATACTCTTTTCGGGGTATTTTAATATCAGTCAGAAGCACAAAACACAGTGAAGGAGTCATTTTCGACTCTATAAATCATATATATTCTTGATCAGCATCAACAGCCGAGTCGATCTAGTCGTGTCTGGTGTACAAAAAAAATTTTTAATATTTTAGTCTTATCAGCGAATTTTCGAATTTTTTAAGGCGTTAAATTGTTAAAATTGTAAAAAAAATATTTGAAAAAAATTATTTTTTAAATAAATTCAAATTCGGTATGCAGTTTTATTAGCCTTGTAAAAACTAACTTAGAACAGTCTTCCGAATTTAAATTAATGTATTTTTAGCTAAGTTCTTATATATTTAAGCTTACAATTTTCTTATAAAATGCTTTTTACCATATTTGTAACCGGATCGTTTTTCTTTAGCTTCCCTTGCTGTTATTTATTTATTTAAAATCCTCTAGGATTCCCGCTGCAAAATTATGTTACACTCATTTTAAATTGAAAGCGCCGTTACTTGGAAAGTGGATCCTGGAGGCAAGAGAGCAAGAGAGCCATGCGATCCACTCATATTCATTCTCTCATAATTTTCGGCGCTGTCGGACGTATTGTGTGCAGGTGATCACCGCTGCGGTAATAAATCGAATCTAATGGAGTTTTCCCTAAGCGAGTGCGAAAAAACCAGTGGCCAGAAGTGCGGGGAGTTGTTGAGCCCTCGGCAGTGAAGTGAAAACATGTGAAAATTCGGGACAAAGCTTAGAAAATCCAAAAACGGCTGCCGGCATGCTGTAGTGTTTTTTGTTTTGTTTTTTCGGTTGCCAAACCAAAGCCAAGTACTGTGCGTTGAATTTGGCTAGTGCATTTTGTTGTTTTTCTTATGTGCAAGTGCAATAAGTCCAAAAACTGCTACAACTTTATCAAATAAGAAGGTTTTTCTATGTGTGTTTTCGTCTCCTAATTCTGCTGGAAAAACATGTGTAAGGGTGAGTGAGACAACACTATGTGCACTTTTCTGTTCTCCTTGATTTTCTGTGTGTTTCGCGCGCGAATTTTTGTCTTCCCTTTTGCCATGCGCTTGTGACGTATGAAGTGTGGAACCTAAGAGCGAGAGAGGCATGAGAGCCAGAGGACGATCCACTCTCATTGCAGTAGATTTTTACATCTGCAAAGCTGCTGTCCCTTTATTTTCCTTTTGTTTTTGGTAATTTAAACATTTTTAAATCCTTAAAAAATCTAAATGAAAGCAAAACTTAATGAAACTTAACTTATATAATTATTCTTCTACTTCAAGAATTATTTTACTATATTGTATTTCTATTACTTAAAATTTATGTTTCTATTTATTATATATGATTAAAAATCGAGTTGATCAATCTAATAGATTTTTGTACTATTTTAAGCTCTGCTTTTAGTATATTTTCTTCCTCGTAAACTTTAAATAAGTGATAAGCTAAAAAAATTGACTTTATTAGTGGCACTACATTTATCGATTTAAAATCCATTTTATTAACAAATATTAAAAAAGGGAAGCATTAACCGCCGAATCGATATACCCCATGTCCGTCTGTCCGCTTTTACGCAAACCAGTCAGAATGACCAATTTTAATTTTATCCGAATTTCCACCTTTAATTTTAATGATCTGATTGCAAACTGCAAACTTAACTTAATTTAAATATAACAAAAATATAATTTTTTGTTGAAATGTCATTGGGAAATATCTGAAAACATTTAGATCATTGCCCTTTTTCCGATATTTCATCATTAAATATAGATTATTGTATTATATAGTAGCAACGCTTTATGACGATTTAAATTTATTTTGCAGAACAATAAAATTAAATCTGTTGTCATTCCTATTTACTTTTATTCCTTGATTAAACTTAGTATACCCAGAAAGGGCATTTCAATATGGTTCCATATCAACTATACCCTAGTTTAATTTCTTTCTTCTCAATAAATCTAGGTAATGGGGCTAGGCACACCTTCCCTTCCCTCAATTTGGCAGATCTTATCTTGACTTTTGCAGATAACATGCTCCACATAATACCCTAGGCCCGGGCCCATAAATATAAACACAAAGCGAAAGCATTTATCGCCACCGTCTGAATACAAATTAAAATCGCACAAGTTGCTGGGAATCGTGTGCGTGACCATTGGCCCCCCCACTTATGTGTGTCCACCGTGTAAACAAATCCCGACTGGTGTTGCCTGGGCTATTTCATCAGATATTTACTGATTCCTATAGGGTGTGTGCCTCAGTTTATAGGGTACAAGGAGTGCCGACTAGCCGGCAGGGTGTGTGCCTCATTTTACAGGGTACAAGGAGTGCCGACTAGCCGGCAGGGTGTCTTTGTGTCTTCCGATGATGTGTGAGTAATGGCGCATGCAAATGCATTGAAGCGACGAATGTTGACCTTTGTTTTTTTTTTTGTGTACAATCCTACATTGTACGATGTACGATGATGATTAATAAAAATATAGGAGATATGTACATACTTGTATCTATGAAGCACCGAACACTAATTATATAGATTCCCCGCCAGGCACTCGTGCGTTTATCGGGGCATGAATGACGAAGAGTCAGTGTTATTTGTAAACAAAGCAGATGCCAGTGACAGGTTCACAAGGGTGTTATTATGCCAGAATGACTGGTGAAAAGCCCCCTTTAGGAGTTCACAGTTCACTCTGTTAACCGAAAGCTAGCGATCGTTGTGCAGAGCTGATAAGAAGTCACTCATCTGACCCAGAAATCGATTAAATAATTAAGAATGTGTGCTCGCACCACGCCATATACAATGTATGTACTTTAGAATGGTAAACAAGTGACCACAAGTAATTCCGTTCCCGACTTTCAGGTTCAACGAACGCGCCTAGATATTGCCTCTCCGAGTATTATTCACTGCCACTGTAAGTGCAGCAATGCCACTTGCTGGTGGAGGGTGGAACAAGCGGGAGCTATGCCGCTGCACTTACTCCACTTTCTATTCGCTCCTCCACTCTCTTTCTCTCTCTCTCTCTCTCGGAGAGTCGGCAACCACAACCACAGCGCAGAGGAGGCGACTTGTTGCACCGACGACGGCCGGAAAAGAACTGAAAGCGAGCAGCAGGAAGAACCAGCGGGCGAGTGGCCACTGCAGCTGGCCTGGCGAAGCTCCACAAGCCGCCGGGGAGAACTCTTCTGCCCTTCGCTAGAGGAGATCGTGGGGCTATAAAAACGAGTTTGGCAGGCTTTAAGCAGGATATGACAGTCTATTTATAGAGTCTTTGTTTTGTAGTTAAGCCTCCTCTGTCCTCTGACCTACCTCAATTTCCAAACCCCTTGGAAATGCTCAGCTGTGACTTCTGCCTATTTGTATTGTACGCAAAAAAATGGCCAGAAAATTGTAAAATCATTCCCTAAAATGCTTGCCAAATGATGATTGGTGTCTATTTAAAAAAAATACAAAAATATTTCTAACATATCCCAGACATAATTGCAAACTCATTGCAACAGCCGGCACAGAACGCATGGCAAAAACTTCAAGTTACTCAACGCCGCCGAAACCTGGACGCTGGCTGGTTAATTTGACAGTCCGAGCAGCTGAAACCAATCTCCATCCGTTGTTCCTAGTCTCGTGAGGGGCGAGTGACCGCCGTCTGTAATTCGGAGCTTTAATGTCAGGCACGTACTATGCCACCAGTTTAATTGCTGCTTTAAAAAATACGATACAAAGCCAATTGCTGACCGGCCTTTCAGGTTCACAATTCAAATTGGCTGGCGGTCGTAACGGTCGTCAAAAGCACAGACTAACGTCCGGCAGAGGGCGCTGTAAACAGCTTTTTACACTGAGAAAACTGTTTAGTAATTTCATAAAGTGAATATTTGAATTTGTCATTAGTATTTATTCATTATAACTTCATAAAAAAACACATGGAAAATCTTTCTAAGTTTAAACTTAAGTTTCTTGGACATAATAGTGAATTTGTAAACTTTTATTGTCTAAAAAATTATTCTAAAAAACAGGATTTAGAATGTACATTTTTTAGATCTCCTTGGAGACTTCTGATGGCCAAAAAGCAAAAGAAATGTTAATTTCACATATATTTCGAATCGCCGTTAAATTCTTAATTAATTTAAACTAAAAAAACAAATAAAAATTTTTAATAAAAAAAAAAAAATTTTTTCAAGAAATTTACATTATTAAAATTTGTCAAAAATTGATGAAATTTTACATTTTACATTAGGTATACAGATTTATTAGGCTCATAAAAACTAACACAGAAATGCAATCCGAATGGAAATTAATAGATTTTTGGCTTAGTTATGGTTGTTTTTGTAAAATAAAAATATGGCTTAATATTGCTTAAAACGTTATCTATGGAAATAAGTATATTAAGCATAATAGTTATTAATTTCGAAGTATTTTCAAATTATTCATGTCCAGTAACTCCTATTAAATAATACCCGCCAAACAAAAGTTTATGAATTAAACTAAAACAAGTATTAAATAAATATGGCTAAATATTTAATATTATTATTTGAAGAGGAATATTAAATAGAATAAATAATCAAACATTTTAAAATGCACATGAAAATGTTGCTATGCTGAGAAAGAAATGTGTTGAGCAACATTTGTGCTGTCAACACATAAATGTTGCACAGGTTCATGTTGCTAAATAAACGCACAGGCCTAAATCAAGTCTCCAGTTGATGGACTCACAATATTTATAATAATTACTGGATATAAAACCACAAATAATAAAACAGTTCCTTACTTTTCTGTATAATTTCTTTATTTCCTCCAAGAATGCACTATTTATAAATACAAATGTGATTATAAAATATGTATATGTTGCAGACACTTAAATACCATTTGGATTTGGATCGTAAACCTGTATTACAAAGTTTTGTATAAAATAATTACATATGCATATAAAGGGCAGATATATTTAAGCAAGGGATTTGCTTTGTTTTGCATGTTATTTTTTTTTTAGTAAAAAGTTTTTATTCACAGACATTTATAAAACAAATAAATACACATCGACATGTATTTAAATATTCCTTTCTTTAGGCAAAAATATGGATTTTTTTTGTTGAATAACTTACGTTCCTAAGATTTCCTTACATCGAAAATGTTGTGTTTACAGCGATTTGGTTTTGTTTTGATCAATTTCGAAACTAATAACTAGGCAAAAAATAAATGATAAGAACCCAAGACGCTTCGTTTATACTAACTAGATAGTTGTGTAGGTACATTGAAAGCTTTTAGAACCGAAAACAACAAACAATAAGGTTCGAGGAGTGCCGCTCCTTAGCGCACGGTCTTCAGCTTCCAGCGCAGGAAGAGGTACGCCGACACCCTCAGCACCACAAAGATCACGATCAGGGCCACAATGTCCAGCGTGAAGTTCGCGTTCACCATGTCCAGCTCCTCCAGCGTCGTGATGGGCGACTTGAAGTGGCAGTAGGTCTGGAAGCATCTCAACTTCTCGCGCCCATAGCCGTACGTGGCCAAGGCAGTGCCCTCGAAGCCGTAACGGATGTAGGATAGGTAAGTAATCCATCTCAAGTACACCGGTATGGCATCGAAGGAGACGAAGAAGCCGGAGAAGAGCAGGAAGGGCACCGACATCACCG
Organism: Drosophila nikananu; assembly: GCA_008042635.1. Lineage (NCBI taxonomy): Eukaryota > Metazoa > Arthropoda > Insecta > Diptera > Drosophilidae > Drosophila > Drosophila nikananu. The sequence continues at coordinate 14,607 of VNJV01005981.1, forward strand.
GGGCCAGGAAGACACCGTTCTGCACATTCATGGCAGCGCCCACCA
>VNJV01005983.1:0-16439 GCA_008042635.1 Drosophila nikananu
AGAAAAAAGCAGAAGCCTCGCATTTTTGAATCGTTTGGCGTATTTTTTCAGTTTTTCTTTTTTGCTTGCACAAAGCGAAAGCGAATTTTTTCGTGCCAATTGCAGTCGAAATTTTGTATTTTGTTGTTGTTTTTGTTGTTGGTGGTAAACTTTTTGAAGCCAAGGCAAAATGCAGCTGGGGCAATGAAAGTGTTTTTGTTGCTGCTTCTGCTTCGGCTATTTATATTGTTGTTGCCCGACAGCCACTGCCAAACACGTTTCGGAAACATGTTGAGGCAAACATGTTTTAAAGACACCATCGGCATCTGCAGCTCCCAGCTACCAGCGTTCAGCTCCCAGCTCCCAACTCCCAGTTGCGACCCCCTGAATTTGCCTAATTAGTCGCCGTGTGAAAGAAAAGCGAAAACGACAACGAAACGTGGTTCATTTCACCATCTGTGCGGCCTGTGCCCCATTCGGGGGGCAGCATTATATTATTAGCACAATTATGATCCCATCAGGCTGTGAACGCAAAGTGCATAAAACAAAAGACGCGTTCGGTGGGTAAAAGTTTCCACAGAACAATTTTCAAAATTGGCATTTGTAACAAAAGGCCATATAAAATGGCAGTTTGGCACAAGGAGCGCCTTGATTTAGTAGGATTTTCAGTGATTCAAATTACAGATACTACAAAAAATAATAGTAATAACTCTAAACATTATGTTTCAGTCAAAGAAATATTTATTAAGGATCGGGCTCTTATGTTCAATTAACAGCTTGCAAGCTGCCGATAAAAAAATTGGACAATTGAAATTTAACCAAAGGAAAAAGTCTCACCGAGTGCTTTTTCATCTGATTAATACAATCGAAAAAAAGAAAACAGATTAAATAAATTTGTTTTACTTTCGATGCGAAATTTTTGCAAAATATTTGCCATATAAAATTAAGAGCTATATTTTAGTGGATACTTCACACCGGTATTTGCCTAGGGTTATAGATTAATTTAACCCTACAGGGAGGCCTGTTAAAATCAGCATTCACTTTAAGCCGTGGCTTTATCAGAGAGAGAATAAAATCAGCTACCACAATAACATGGAAGACAACATATTTTTAAGCAGTGGATCTATTTGTTTTGTGTATTATTTAAACAGTAAGTCTGGAAACCGGCTAGGAATGAAGGTATAATTAGGCAATTGATGCTGTGTTCTCAATTACAAGTATTATTAACACTGTTATAGGAGGCTGTAACAGAGTTCCCCCATAACACAGTAAGTTAATCTCTAAGTAACTGATCCCCTTATGAATCACAGGGCCGGCAGGTCAAATTTCTCCAAGATGGCCAGACGACAAGTCAAGTTACCAAGAGTTAGGCTTATGCGATCATTACCATTTCAACATATGCGTAATAGCCAAGTCAGTGGAAATCTTCTGGTCAAATTTCAGACCATTCCCCCGTCCACGCGTCGAGTTCGCTGAGTTAGGAACACCGCCGAGCTTGTTCAAATATTACATTTCACAGTGCATTGTGTTGCTGCGGAGACACGTGCGGGAACGAACGGATCGGTACGGAACGAACGGCAGCTGTGACAGCTTTTCACTAATTTCCCTTCAAGCAGCCGCCGCAGACTCTGTATTTTCTCAGTTTTCTCAGTCTCAGCAGCTGCCACTCAATCGTGACGAATTGAATTAATAACGGAACGTTTGCCGAACGAACAGGGGAAAGCTGCAAATGGACAATAAAAGCGGAGGAGGTGGGAGAGGGAGAAGTAGGATAAAAAGGTGAAGACTGGAGAGAGAGAGAGAGAGAGAGAGGACAGGGAGAAAGAGACAAAGCAAAACATAAAAGCGAAACAGCTTTGACCCCTTCAAGGAATTTGCATCTTTGTTGCGATCGCACTCTCTCTCTCCAATGCAATTGTTGTACAATTTTGGTTTAATTTAGATGCAAAGATTTAAACTAATATTTATTAAAATACTAAATATTCCGAAAACTATTTAAATGGCTTTCAAGGCAGCAAAAATACAAGCAAGTTCATGTCCTAAGTCTTTCGTTTTCTTGTCATGATTGATCTGTATTTGTCGCTATTTGCATTTAATTAATTATTAACATTTTAATATATGTATACATTGTTCATATAGTAATATAAAGTAACTAATATTTAAAATCACAGAAAAACAACTCGAATTTAAATTAAATTAATTTTAAATTCGATTTCCCGAAGTTAGCTTCCATTCTTGTTAAACATAATTGAAGATAGACCAATATTTGTTTTCCCAAGCGGATTTTAGGCTGCATTTGGGCCACGCCCTCAGTGCGCCTTGACTTGGCGACTTCTCCCTAACTGTACGTGCGTGGTGGAGTATCTGACGGATTGGATCGCTTTGGATTGGGAACGCGTAGATGGCAACGGCGACGTGACTGCGCCGATTTGTGTTTTTTTTTTGTTTACTGATTTTCTGATTTTCTGGCCTCTTGGAAACTGGGGCCGCCGCCTGTTTTCAGGGAGTGTGAGCTGTGTGTGCAGAGACTTGCAGTTAAAGTGGGTGAAGTCAAGGTGAGTCACGCGGCGGCCTACGAGCAAAACTGGCAATCAAAACCAGCAGCAGCAGCGGCGGGAAAAAACTATATGGTCATAGCCACAGCAATTATGGCAAATTTAAATGCAATACAGAGATCATACATCGAAAAAATAATATATTGCATTGACTTGGTTTTAATATTTTAAGATTGTTTTATATTAAGTTATCATTATTATTAATTCATGTTATATATATTCAATTTATCGGGTTAACAGTATTTTTACATCGCATAATAATTAGTTATAATAGGTTATGTATATTTTATTTCAGTGCAGTTCAGGGGTATGTGAATTCGAAATGAAGTAGAAAGTTCTCAGCTCGAAAACGTAGTTCATTGGAATGCCAATGGGCGCTTTCTTGGCCATTTATTTAGCCATCCCGGGCTCTGTCTTTCTCCCTTTCTTCTCCTATATATTTCCAGGTGGCAGAATTACCTATTCAGAATGCGATTCTACGAAGCATAAATGGGAATGGCTTTGTTTTTCCATCTAAGCGATTTAATTTATTTCTGGGAGTGGGAAACAAAGCGAATTATGTAAATGTCATCATAGAAAAAAGTACAAATATAAACGAGTAAATTGGTTAATATTATAAAATCTAAAAGATTTAAGCTACATTTATAGCAACAAATATCAATAAATAATTTTAAAAATCTGTAGAAAGGCCATAAAAAATTTTAAAGAGGTGTCGAGAAATAAAAAAATTCTATAAAGTCTGTAAAATTATGTGTAAATGCTGTTTTATTACTGTATTTTTACTGTGTTTATAGTTTTTCTAAACTGCAAAAAAGAAGTTTATTTTTTACCATTTTGTACTATTAATATAAATTAATACTTTAATTCTTCTCAAATGAAAAACACTTTAAAGAAGATTAAAATTTATAGGTAATAAAAATTAATGTAAGGTAATTTGTCAAAGATATTGGCCTATTTTTAGCATTTTACGTTTTCAACAAAACGTTGCTATTTAATTTCAAGGTGCTCTAGTTACCCCAAAATTATTGCCATTGTCATATTTCTTTTTTATCGTTTTTTACTGACTTCATTTTGTTGTGAAGCAAACAGCGCGTTAAAATACCTTTAATTAAATCAATTGCTGTTTTGCAGCTAAAGAAAGTTGAAAATATTTTATTTTTCACTCAAAAGGGCGGCAACTTGATAACTAAATTAATTAAGGCACTTTCACCATTTAAATAATGAAATTAAACAAGTTTATTTATAGAATGCTTACTTTCTAAATGATTTTATATATTTTATTTTATGATATTTGAACTGATTATACAGGAACCTTGACTATTCATTTATAATCTCATTAAAAATATGATTATATCAATATTTTAAAGAATAATTTTATTTAATAATTGTTCCTATATACATACATACATATTTGTATTCTCGTGCTTCCGGATTTTTAATTAAAGGTTAAATCTTGATCGATTTTAATTAAAGTCGAGAAAAATCTTTAAAAATAATAATCAAATCTGTTGAAATAGTATGAATCATATTTTTGTTTTGTCTAAAGGCAACATTAAACGTTTATTCACATAATTTAAAGAGCACATCATTCCCACAATTTCCCAAAAAATACAAAAAAAAAAAGTTAATTTCCACTGAGTTTAGCATATTTAATTGAAATTTTGCAACTCGTTTTTCGCCGACAAAATGCAGCAGGAAATTGCCCCAAAAGGGAAAAAGAAAACAAACTAAATAAGCAAAACAGCAAATAAAATAAACAACATAAAAAACCAAAGAAAAAACGCCTCAAAAAAGCGAATTTTGCCCACGCAGCAGCGACATCGGTGGTTCAAGGCTGCAGCAGCAGCAGCAGCAGCAGCAGCGCAGCAGTGCGTTCCACGCCAATTGGATTTTGGAACTCTGGAAGTCGAAGCCAAATGGGTGTGTAATCATGCCAATTGGGAAATGGCAAAGAAAAGGGCCGGGCACGAGAGGAAATTTAATTTAACAGCGGCATTGCCATAAATCGCAGTTAATAACGAAGCACAATGAGGGGTGGAGAGAGGGAGGAGGAGAAACCAAAGATTTGTCCCACTTTCTTCCAAGAGTGAGCAAAGACAGCGACAGCGACGGCAACGTTGGCAGTGCCAGCGGCAGCACAGCATTCTTTTTTTTTTTAATTTCTTCTACCTTTTGTCATTGTTGGTTTTCTTTAGACTCCATTTCCCCCCTTCTTCTAATTCATTTCAATGACGTCTTACAAAAAAATGCAAGCAGTTAGAGAAAGTTCTCATAAGACCGTCGCCCCTCTTCGATCACGTGTATCGAACACGTGTGCCGCTCAATCCCAGCTGATTTATCGATCCCGGTTCGTTATCGTCATCGATTGTCTGCAGAATGTATTTTAGCTGATCATAGAGAGTGGCAAACAATCTACAATTTTGTGTGCTTTTTATAGACAAATATATTGTACGAGAGGTACCCACAATAAATACTTTATCAAATCTTTGTACTTTGTACATTTTTATATACAAATATTTTATTGTATTATATTTATTTTAATTTAAAAATATATATTTAAGCAAAGATTTCAAACTGTGAAAATCTGCTTTCAGAGCTTGGATTTAACGCTCAGCTGCATTACGACTGACATGATTGGCTGCATTGCTCTGTCAAAAGGTCGATTTAAGAGAAGCTTGATTGTGGATTATGCGCAAGCAGCAGAAAAAATCAAAGCTCAACTTAACCCACTAGTGACCGGTTTCATTTCTCATTGTTAATATTTCAGGCTGTTCCGGCTCAGAAGATTTGATATCGGAACTAAACATTGACTGATTTCAAAAAGCCAACAGAGGAAAAAATGAGTAACAGTGCTAAATAAAAATAAATCATAAATCATAAATAAATGTATATTGCAGAAGAGTTGTCTTTTGTAGGGTTAAAGCCATTTTCAGTCCATGCCAGAGTTGTTGCTGTGCTGCTGTGGCATTTGGCCAAAATGGCAACAACATTTTATTGAACATTCCTGCTGGCTTTTGTTTATTATTTTTTTTTTTCGTGAGGTGAACCTGTTGCTATTCGCAAGTTGCGAATGACTAAAAAATAGATAGCCAGTTAAGATCACAGAAAACAATAATGAAAAGAAAAATAAAGACTTTATAACTATTTAAGACTATGTTATTTATATGTTTCTTATATTTATTTGATTTTAAGACCTAATTCTATGATTTTGATGGTCGCATGCATCGAAATTGTTCAATTTTTGGTATAGAATTATTTTTTTTTTTGTTGGGAAATTTTGACTTTGCAGGATATTACCCCTTGCCTATATATATTTAAATTTATATGTTCACTATACAGTGGCCCAGACTTGGGTCATTCTTGTATATGAAATATAGCTTATAATTACAATGAAAAGATTTTTTCCAGCGGATTGTGCAAACACAATAACGTAGACACGGGAGAGAAAAACAAAATCCAACGAAACCCAGCCTCTAATGGGCCCCACAAGTCAGATAAGCCGAGAAAAAAAAATATAAAAGAAAAACACTAGAAAATAGTCAAAAAGCCGAAAAGCTGAAAAGCAAGCAGACAACTGAAAGTTGTTGAGTTTGTTTTCGAGTCGAGCGGGTCGGTTGTTGTTGTCGCCTGCAATCACTTTTTGGCGCAAAATGCTGCGCGAGAAACTCCAGACTGCAGACTATTACTACTTATTGCTAGTACTATAATTGGAATGCCCTGGCACCACACACATCACATACTGAGCCCACAATTGTGGCAACAATGGTGGGTTCTTAACGAAATTGTTAACGCTAAAATAAAATAAATTAATAAATTAAATCAATAATTAACTGAACGATAAAGAATTGAGCTTCAATGGGCTGCTTTCTTTTTTAAACTGTTCTTTAGTTAATCGTTATGATGTTTAATTATTTCAAAATAATGGATTAATCTTCAGCGTAAGCTATAACTTTGCATCTATACATATTCTTATGAATTAACTTTTTAATATTGGTTTTGCACCGTTCTTGTTATTATTATAGCTAAAGCATTAGATCAACGAATTTCCCTATGAATAAAACTTTTAAATACCCTATTTTGGGTTATTTATCTTCCTGTCTATGCTTTTAAAAATAAATTTCAAAAATTTGACTGCCTCGAAAAACCTAATATTTTGACAGCATCTGTAATTGTGGACAAGAGTTTGGACCTAAAGCTGGAGCAAGCGAACATAGAAAATGAAACTAAGCCACAACAATCGCAGCATAAACTCCAAATTGCTCAATAGACGCCCCCAACACCAGCCAATTGCAGGCAAAATAATGATTTTGGATCCCTTTGGGACACGGGCACACACACGCCCTGCGAACACACCGCAAATAAATAGCAAACTAACAACAATAAACCTAACTAACAAGTAACAAGACACCTTTGGCCGAAAACCTTGGACCCAAAATATAGTATAGTATCTAACAAATACCCTTTGCAAAATGCCCAAGAGCTTATTGCATTTTTTTCGGACTCCACGGCCCCCATTCAAAGATTCCAGTGGAGATCTTGCACAATAGCTGGCTCCTAAGTGCATATGTTGTTTTATTATTAAGTATTTTGTCTTGGCTTTGTACTCTTTAAAGATAATTTAATTAATTACAATAATTTTCTTGAAGAATGAGCTTCTAGGGAGGAGTACAAAACACTTTTTTCAGCAGTTACCTTGAGAAACTTCAATCCTATCGCGTAGTTGGGATTTTAAATGCAAACCAGAGTTATGCCAAAAATGTACTGCATATTCATATAACTAAAAATATGCAATGCAATATAATTTAAACCTAAATTCCATTTTCCAAATCCTCTAGTAAGAGCATTCAAAAATCGCAGTTTTGAACAATTTAGTATTATATTGTCACATGTCGGTTGGGTAAATTCTCATCAGGCAAGACAACAAAAAGCCAAAAGAAAGACTCATTTCACAAACAAATTTATACACGCCACTAAACACAGTTGGAAAAAATACAAGAGGGAAATAGTAATAATAAAGAAAAGCAACAGAAACAGACATTTTGGCATAAAAACAAATGCAAATTAAAAGCACAACAGCAGGCAGCTGGGAAGAGGTGACGGAAAGACTGAAGACAGAAGAGTGCAGAATTAAGATGACAAAGAAATCGTAAAACAACGACCTCGGCACAGACAAAAAAAAGGGGATACTTTAGAGGTTGTTTTTAAAACAAAACTTCTTTAAAGTACAAAATTAAGTATTTAAGAAACTAAATTTGTAGATTTATTTATTTTGGGGAAAGTTTATTTCGACTCGAAAAAAAGGAAGTAAGGAGCAGATTTTAGGAATGCATCTAAGGGCTTCCGCTTTGCAGCACAAGTTTTTAATTAACAGCACTTTGTAAGACGTTTTAATAATTTTGGCTGTCAAATTCCGATTAAATTAAACACTTGAATTACTTATTTTTTGGTTCGACGAACATATAAAAACTCATAAATAATGACCTTGTCCGGCCCCACAAAATATTTCGAACAGTGTGACAAAAAAAAACTTTTGTTTTCTTTCTTTGAGGCGGGCCACATATTTTTACAGCCATGCGCCCCAGGTAAAAGCAAAAACAATAATAATAACAACAACAACAACAACAGCGACTACAACCACTATTATAACAATTACAACAAAAGCAACAAAAGCGAGCTGCAAAAGTAAGTTACTAAGTCAACATTGGCTTGTAACGGGACGCACTTTCACTTTTAGATTTTATTATTCCCTCTTATTTCTGTTGTAGCGATGCTGCCGCCTTTCTGCCTTTTAAAAAGAGGGGGCGTGGTCTGGCCCAATAATTTTGGTGCATTCTACATTATATATAACATAATAATATAATGTTAAACATGATTTTTAAGGAAATACAGGAAAAACATAACCAGACAATTTACCATTTACGCGACACATAATACTCTAAATGGCATATTTTTCGATTGGCAAATAAAATTACTCCATTTCACATGATGCGGGATTAATTAAGGCGTAACAGGGCGGCAGCATTATCCATTCGAGATCGATATATGCACATATATTGATTTGAAATCGTTAGCCAGTGCTATATATACATATATATATATTTTACGTAATCTGCAGTAATTGGCAACATGACAAAAAGCAACCGTTACTGTTTTTAACGACGCTTTTACTTTTCTTTTATTAATTATGTCTGCCCAGCGATTATGACAGCGATTGAAAAGCCATTTAAGCCAAGCTACCAAGCAAAAGACAACAATACGAAGCCTAGAAAACCTGAGGCTGAGACTGAGAAATCTAAAATTAAACTTTAACAAAAATAAATACTGTTAGGCGGGCAGACAGACAAAATCGAAGTGTATATTGGATTTGTGGGGCATAAACAATCAATAAGAAGTTATCTGTAAGTCACACTTTACATTGACATTTCTCAAAAGTAAATAATCAATATGGAGTTAATGAAACAGTTATTATAAAGAAAACTATTTTTAGCAGCGGATTCCAGCTGACAATGGCACCAATGATTTATATTTGCTCTTATGCCTTAGATAAATTTGTACTAAAATCAAATTGACTGTCTAAACTTCTGCAATTTATCTTAACGATAAAGACCAAGTAAGACTCGTGAGTAGCTTCAAATTGTATACAACACACTCTTCTTAAAACAGCTAAGGCATTAATTATCTGGGTTTTTAATTGGTTGCAAGAAACAGCTGTTTTTAAGCCAAGTCGAAAAAGTCATGGCAAAAAGTCCGGGTCATTTTAAGGTTAACTCTCACATTCACACAAAATTTATTAGTCCGATTAATAATATGTTGTTTTTTCCATAAATGTCTAAATAGTTTGTGTACATATAATAATTAATTCTTTTATTTTGCCTCAAAAAAAGTTTAATAAAAATACCCGATTATCTCAGAAAAAGTGCTTGACAAGGAACTGCGTACTTTTCCTCGACCAACTAGCTCAGATAGTAATTGCTTTGTCCCAGAACTTGAACCGATCGCTCACCTGGCTGTTGCTGCAGTAGTAAATGTCCGACATCCTGGATCACTGCCCTCCAGCGGCACCTCCTCCTGCTTCCGCTCCTTTATTTTCCACCTTTCTTTATTACGTTCTTGGCAATGTCACTCTTAACGGATTTTTGTTTTCTTTGCGATTGCTGTTGTTTTTCCGTTTTTTCCTGGCGTTCAAGTGTATTTGGGACACGAGGGCAGCATGACCACCAGGTGATCCGGGGATCCAGGCGAGCAGGTGGGCCAGCTGAACTGCACTTCACCACTGCACTGAGCTGAACGGCCCTAGGCTATATGGCAACCAGTTTTCCGCACTCGCGGAAAAGTGTCACACTACTCTTGTAATCTATAAGGCAGTTGACGTCGTTTATTGTTACGTTCCTGCGGATCGGATTAGGGTTTCCGCATATTCATCTCATTGCAATAAAGACGAGCAAAACCGAGCCAAACGGAAAACAACAAAAAAATGCAACAAATAAAACAAAATAAATATAAAACAATGGTGCTCTTCACGCTCTGTCTTGCAGAACACACCACTCGCTTTTCTCGCTTTTCTATCGTTTTTGTTTTATTCGCTTTTCTCCTCTTGAATTTTTAATGCGCCCGCGCACCTTTCCTTTAGCGTTAACTCTGGGATACTGGATACCACAATCACTCGTAGTACTTAGAAGAGTGCCAGTCCGATTCGTTGGCCACAACACGACCGCCTCGAGCGGAGCTAAGACGCAAACTAACTTGGCCAGCCGCCGACTTCTTCGGCGGCACAACGAAAGTTGTCGCAACCAGTTTTGAGTTTGTCTTTTCAGTTTTGAGCTTAAACCGCGGGCCAGACTTCAAATTATTTATGCGATATTTGCACAAAGAGAGTCAGAGAGAGAAAGAGGCGCAACGTTGCATTTTAAGCCGGTAACTTACCTTTCCGCTGAGCAATTTACATTGGGCGCTAAGAAACTAAGAAAATCAAATTTTTGACAAATTTTTGGCTTCAAAATCCCTAACACCTGAAAGGGTTTTTTGATCAGAACTCGGCTTAAACTCAACCGATTTCAGTCTGGTTTGGATTTTTCTTCCTAGTCTTTATAGGAGAACTTTTCTGCATTCAAAACTCGATTTCTAATTTTTGGCTCATTTTCAACAATTTTGACGATGTAACCCCTTACATTTTTTGCTAAAAAATGGGTTCACTTTTGGCTTCAAAATCGATAACATTTTAAATGGTTTTTTGATCATAACTTAGCCTAAACTCAACCGATTTCAGTCTGGTTTGGTTTTTTCTTCCTAGTTTTTATAGGAGAACTTTTCTGCATTCAAAACTCGATTTATAATTTTTGGCACATTTTTAACAATTTTGACGATGTAACCCCTTAAATTTTTTGGTAAAAAATGACTTCAAAATCGATAACATTTTAAATGGTTTTTTGATCATATCTTAGCCTTAACTCAACCGATTTCAGTCTGGTTTTGTTTTTTCTTCTTGGTTTTTATAGGAGAACTTTTCTGCATTCAAAACTCTATCTCTAATTTTTAGCCAATTTTAACCATTTTGACGATGTAACCCCTTACTTTTTTTTAATATGGGTAAATTGTTGACTTCAAAATCTCTAAACGTAACAACTGAACGCATGCCAGAGGCTTAGGGATACTTATTAATCTGAAAATAATTATTAAAAGATGAACGCGTCTGTAGTTTCAAATATTGCAGGTTGTCAACAAAGTATGACCCTCAAAAAATGTGTAGCAACAAGTGGAAAGAACGGTGACACTTCAAGAGAATAATCATTGTTCAGCTGCGAACAGATTTAACAGGGCGCTGCTAAATACGCTGTTAGCACAGCTGATAGCGCTGCCGGTCGCTGTCCAACACTATTGGACTGTGCGTTAGCAATCAACTTATTTTGTTAATATTGTTTTGAGGCTTCCGTTTGGTTTTGTTTGGCTTTTCCTCTGCGTGATGAGACATCCGGCCTAGCGAACGGTTCCAATGGCACGCAATGTGCTCGAGAGCAGCCTGCTGGGCGCCGGTTTCAGCATCATCTTTCAGGTTAGTCCCAGTGTCCCAGATTCCCAGACGCATTCTATTATTTCCTACTTTCCTGGGTCTCCGGCATTACTCATCGTCGCCCTGTACTGCCTCCACAGATACTGTGCCGCATCCTCACCTTCGGAATTAATGCGTACATCGTGCGGCATGTGGGACGCGAGGTGCTCGGTATCATGAACGTTCGGCTGCTGCTCCTGGAGAGCACCCTGCTCTTCCTTTCCCGCGAGGCCATCAACCGAGCAGCTCTGAGTGCCAATGCCCAGCAGGGAGACCGCTGCACCTGGGCGCAGCTCATCAATCAGATGTGGCTCACGTAAATATACCCAGGGGGAGTCCCCCATAAAATACACAGCAATTCAATTTAAGAGGGATTTCTTGGTACTTGTATTAAAGAGTTAGGAATAGGGACTTAACTACCCCTAAATGCATATATATTTTATCGTAAGAGAAATATTCTTAGGTTGCTAGGTATTATAAATTGTATTTATTGTAATTCCAAATGAAAACTGCCTTGAAAGATACTAGATAGATAACGATTTCTTTGGTTCTGAAACAAATTTAAATAAGAATCTATTTTATATCTTAGTTAAATCTTCAAAATGATTGTATTCTTTAAAGGCAGAATTCATTAGCTCCGTTCTATGACAAGTTGAACCCATCAGTTTGGTTGATATATCAATATTGCATCATGCTCCAATCTAATCACCACTCTCTCCCTCTCTCTCTCTCTGCCCTCTTCTCTTTAGGGTTCCCATTTGTGCTGTGTTGTGCGCTCCCTGTCTGTACATCTGGCTGAACTGGCTATCGGCTGTGGACGCCATCTACGCCTCCCAGTACGAGTTTGCCTGCTACGCGGTGGCCTTGTCCTGTGTCCTGGAACTGTTTGCCGAGTCGGCGGTGTTTGTGGCCCAGGTCTTTTGCTTTGTGAAACTAAAGATCCTGCTGAACACGCTACACATCCTGGTACGCTCGGCCATTTTCCTGTGGATCGTTACGGGCGATCGGAGTGCGGCCATCAATGCGTTTGCGGTCGCACAACTGTCTAGCGCAGTGACCATTGTCGTTGGCCAGTATGGCTTCTTCTACTTCTACCTAAAGGGCTTCAAGAGCTACGTGACACAGCAATCCCGAAAGAAGCCACCGGCTGCAAAGGCATGGCAAGTCTCGCTGTACGAGCATATGGATGATTTTCCCTTCAAGCAGCTGCGCGACTTTCTGCCCGGCGTTATGTTCAATCCGAATGGAAAACCCTTGAACCGGGAACTGCAGACCCTGACGCTGAGCTTTGTGAAGCAGGGGGTGCTGAAGCAGATCCTGACGGAGGGCGAGAAATACGTGATGTCCGTGTCACCAGTGCTGAGTTTTGGGGAGCAAGCCACCTATGATGTGGTCAACAATCTCGGCAGCATGGCCGCCCGCTTTATTTTCCGGCCCATCGAGGACAGCTCCTACTTTTACTTCACGCAGACACTGACCCGGGATCTGAGATTGGCCAAGCAGCCGCCGGAGCGAGTGCGGCAGGCGAGCAGTGTCCTAAACAATCTGCTCCTTGGCGTTAGCTCCATTGGCCTAATAGCGTTCACCTTCGGCCAGAGCTACTCCCATCCCGTGCTGCTCCTCTACGGCGGCCCAGACTTTGTGGCCGGCGGCCTCCCGCAAAGTCTTTTGCAGTGGCACTGTCTGGCCATCTATCTGCTGGCCGTGAACGGGATTAGCGAGGGTTACATGTTTGCCACGAACACCAGTCGGGACATCGACAAGTACAACTATCTGATGGCCATCTTCTCGGTCAGCTTCCTGGTTCTCTCTTATATACTGACCGGCATTTTTGGACCAGTTGGTTTCATCTTCGCCAACTGCATCAATATGTTGAGCCGGATCCTGTACAGCACTTACTATATCCGGCAGCAGTACCGACCGCTGTCGCTGAACCCCTTGGTGGGTCTCTGGCCGGGCAAGCTCTTCGGTGGCACGCTTCTCCTTGCCGGTATTGTTTGCTATTGGGTGAGTTTCATAACGCGATTATTAAGGTTTATATTACTGATTTATTTTTACTTTTCAGTACCAAAGCTCTGGCCTGGCCACGCATCTGGGTGTGGGTGTCCTGGCTGGAATTGTCTGCCTTCTGTCCTGGGCGTTGGCCCATCGGGATCTGGTGCAACTGGGCTGGCGCTATGGACGCCGCATTAAGATTGATTAGAGACAGCAAGAAGGCCTTCCTCCCTTCCGCTCTCCAAGCGTTACTCGCCTCTCTCGCACCGGGAATCCACGATGCAAAAGCGCACACAGTTCCAATAGTTATGGACGTTTTTATAGATAGTTGACAATTGTAAATTAATTCCGAAAATTAAGTTATTGTACTTATTGAGTGTTTTTGTAGAGCTTGGATGCGATTTGATTATTTACTGTTAAGATGTGCATTAAAAGACAATGATAAATGTTTAACGAATTGCATTTTGTACATATTTTTTCTTCAATATAATTCATAAAATTAAGTCCAACTGATAAAAGTTGTGTTTAGGGACTTTCCAATATTTCCAAATACATTTTTTGTACTTTTATTTTTCTTACGTACAACTTTTATTATAATAAAATAATAATAATTGTTATTAAGGAAAATATAATAATTACGAAATATGGCTGCAAAAATTTTATGATTTTAACATGACATATTTCCATAGTTTATTTATGTACTTATAAAATGTCTCAAAATCTTGTTCATTTTTTGTTTGAATATGTATCCTTTTCGTGGAAGAATCAGAAATGCTGGTTTTCGTGGAAAAAATAAATTTTTCTGTTTTTCGTGGAAGAAACAAAGTTTATAAATTTAGAACTAACGCCAAATATGTAGATTGACGAAAATACCCTAAAGCGTAGCTGCTTAATACCAAAAACTGCCAAAGATTAATCTATCCATAAAATGCAGCAACTTTGAAAAACACATATTGTCGATAAAAATGTAACGAGTATGTTTTAAGATCAAGGAAAATCAAGAAATATATAGTAAAACGATTTTGTTTCCTAGCCAAATTGATTTTTTTGTGTATAAATAAAAAATACCAACCACCCGCCGGTTTAGTGTGGCCTTGCCAGTTGGTCACACTAAACAACCGAGCGCGCAAGTAAATTTTCGTTTTGTTTGCTGCTCTTTTCGAGGATTCTGCCGGCGAATATGAAACGCACCAAAGACGACGGCAAGGAGGAGTCAGCCACCGACCAGGCTGGCCTCAGTACCAGCAATGGCACCGACGCCACAGCTCCAGCAGCGGTAACTTTGTCCAGTGCATCGGCGGCCGCTGCGGCAGCCGCGGCCTCGGTTCGCACAACCGGACGGGTGAAGGTAAGTTGTTTGAGATGCTGCCTTATGCCTCCCGCGGCTCACTTTCACGTTTTACCTGCAGAAACCCAAGCAGGTATATGATCCATCCGACAACTATATATCCAGAGCCAGCAATCGCAGCTCCCTTGGCGGTGGCGGAGCAACGACTACTGCATCGGCCGGGGTGACCAACAATGACCAGTCGCCGCCCGCAAATGTGTCGGCAGCCACGGAGGCCAACGACTCGCTGGACTCAAGTCCTAGTCCCTCTTCATCGGAGAAGCAGCAACAGCCACAGCAGCAGCAGCCGTCGCAGCCGCAAGTGACCAGCAAATTCGACACGTGCCAGAAGTGCAACAAGAGCGAGCCCAAGCGAGGATCTGGTCACAAAAGCAACTTTCTTACCTGCAAGACCTGCATGCAAAAATGTAAGTATATATCACCAAAAACAACATTAAAACTAGGCAGAAATCGGAGTCTAGGATAGGGATTAATTTTATCTTTCTAGCTTGTGTAGATATTTGATTTAGTTCTCCCATATCTTTCCTTCGCTATCGAGTTTGATACAGATTCTTACAGATTGCCTTACCTGACTTGTGTTGTTAAAAATAATTGTCTTTATAATTCGGTTCAAGTTTCTTTGAAGTCCTGATGCAGACGTGTTACCTCTTAAAACTATTAAAGTTTTTTTCATTATGTTTTCCAAGCTCGTGACATTTAACACAAAGAGTAATCATTTAAAAGGAAACATTAATGTGTCCTCATTTTATTAATATTAATCTTTTGCAACAAATGTCACATTTTATTAATACTTTATTATAGTTCTCTGAGTAAAGTCATAACGCTGCAGTTCAAACATCATTTTAGCAGTTGATAAATCTTAAATCTTGATAAAATATTAATATGGATTCAGAAAAGAACCCAGACAAATGTGAGAAATCATTCTTAACCTGCTTACAAATCCATGTCCCACCTTCTTCCTTCTTTCAGGGCACTTCCCATGCCTGGCCGTGAATTTCGAGAACCTGGTCCTCGCTCGAAAGAAGTACAAATGCGAGAAGTGTCGCTACTGCAACGTATGCAACATACGCGGACGCAGTCTTCCCATTTGCAGCGCTTGTGCTGAGGCCTACCATCCTCACTGCAACAATAAGGCTCTCAAGCCCAGCACCAAAGCCATCGAGGTTGATCCTAAGTGGAAGTGTTTCCGTTGTGAGGATAGCAGCGTCAGCAACCACACCAACAGCAACAACACCAACAACATCACCATCAACAATACCAGCTCGTCCGGCGGAGAACAAAAATCGCCATCGTTAAAGAAGTCCAATGCGGGCCGCAAGAAGCGCGTTCTGTCCGATCCGTTGGATCATAAGAAGCCGACCAAGATAGAAAAGTTGGAGAAGCTGGGAAAGCTAGAGAAGCTTGGCAAGCCGGACAAGCTGGATAAAAAGGACAAGCTGGACAGGCCAAATAAGTCAGACAAGCTGGACAAACTGGACAAGTTTGAGAATCCGGAGAAGCATGATAAACCAGCAAA
>VNJV01005984.1:0-21938 GCA_008042635.1 Drosophila nikananu
TTCGAATTCCACGCCAGGTCGGACCGATGTATGGAAAATCCTTACTAGATTTGTATGAAAATTCCCCGCCGGTCCCCGGGACTGGAGTGGACTGGCGGGGAATCACAACGGGGATTCACCGTGGAATATTCGGGGACTGGTACTACAGGGTAGCTTCATTATTTGCCAAGTAAAAGTAATGAGACTTTTGTTGCCTTGTTGGGTTGCACATGAGTGCGCCTTCTATGAATTCTTTGTGTTTACACACACACTCGCACATGGCCAGAGAATACGGATCCACACACACACACACACACACACACACACTGTAGAGAAGTATCTGTGAAAGTGCTGGCCTTTTGTGTATTGGACAAACAAAAGCGCAAAGCGATGACAGCGGTTTGCACAGTGGACCCAAAAGTAGAAGGGAACAATTAGAAAATACATAAGCTGATTTTATTAAGATAAAAGTAGTTTTTTTAACTCCAAAAAAGTGTTAAAAATATCGCTTAGTTCTTCTTAAATTTGTATTTATTTTATTTAGATTAAGTCTACCGCACTTTCCCTCAGTGTCTTCAAGCAACAAAGCTCTACAACTGTTGGCAGGAAAGTAAACAAAGTAAAAGCATTTGGAAATGCAGGAAATGAGCGGGTTTGGACTGCAATTTCACTGGCTAAGTTGCCCGGGGTCCCAGAGGGAGGGGGTTCCCCCACTCTGCCCCGCCCATTGTGGGGTTAAAAGCGCTCCCCCTGGCTGCTGGCCAGCTGGCGATAAGAGCCCAGGACTGCGCTTCCTTGTCCTTCCACCCAAAAGTGGCCCCCATATTACCGATAGAAAATAAATTAATTTTCATAATAATTGACCCACACTTTAAGCTTGGCCCCCCAAAAGCAACCCCTTAGACCAACCAATTCACTGCATTGCCCTGGGCCTTGCGCAAAACCCCTTTTTTTTTTTGGGAACGGGGCGCCAATAATAATAACATTGTTAACACAACGTGCGCATGTAATAAAATCGTTTATTGAATTGGCCATAAATTTTCGCAGCTACAACAGCCGCAAAAGGCGCACAAGTCAAAAAGTTGCAGTCCATCGGCAGCCAGGGGTTAAGGGGGAGTCCCAGCGGCACTCTGCTGCTGAGGCTGCCTTTTGTGCAAAAGTTTAGAGAGGGTTTTTAGGGAGCGCATCAGGCCAGAAGGCAAAAGGCAGGATAATGGGGGAATATCCAGGGAGGGGGGGAGGATAGCAGGGGACTGGGGAAAGCTGTGTGGGAAAAGCGAAGCGGAAAACTCGATGGTTAATACTGGCTGGCTGCCTGGCTGCCTGACTGTGTATCTCCTGCCCAACGGGGAATATCGTTCACCTGTAAGCCGCAGCTAACTCAACTACTTACTCGAATGCTGCCAGGACTCGCACTTGGGTGTAATGAGGCAGCTTAAGTAATTAAATTTGCAGTCTGCCAACGCTTTTCAATGATTACCAAGGCTGTTGACTAGCGAATTAACCCAGATGAATGCCAATAAAATACTATGATCATTTTCGGGTAGTCTTCTCCAAGGATTGTAGACTTTCTGAACTGAGAGATAGAAGCGAGATTCTTGCTCCAAGGATATGCCATATGGCGTCCATTAATACGCGCCAGGGCTTTAACAACCAAAAATAAATTGCATGTAGCGTCATTAATAAGCATAAAAGCGTCTCGAAGGAAGCTGGCAGGCGGCAAAGGGGTGGGATGGTGGAAAATAGCTGGGAAAGAGTGCTGTCCTTTCTCGAGGATGCGAAAGAAGCGCTTAAAATGTTTTCGATGCTGTTCAATAATTCGCCGCAAAAGGACAACAGAGTGCCAGCAAGGACGTAAATGAGGGCGAGGACGGGGACGGGGACGAGGACGGGGACGAGGACGAGGACCAGGACGAGGACGAGAATGCGACAGCGACTAATGAGCTTGATAAACGAGCTGAGACGAGAGAACGGGGACTGAGCGAGAGATAAGACTTAAGGACTCGTTTCTCTGCGTCACTTGTTTGCTTAAAAAATTGCGCGCTCTCAATGAAGTGATGTGTAAATAACGGTATTATATTTCAAAAGGCGCCCCCACCACAGCTCTCATCTCTCAATCCTTCGATCCTGCAAGTCCCCATCCTCCTTGCTAATTATTGGATGGATATGCAACAGGAAGTGCAGAGCGGGGACCGCTCCAGATCCTCCTATCTATCTAAGTGCTACAAAGGACATTCCACACGGGAGGACTTGCCAATGGGTGAATAATGAATGGGATCAGGCGAGAGCAACAATAGACCCCGCTTGCCAGGAGGAGGAGGAGGAGTGCTAGTCCTCCTCCTGCACGTCCTCCTTCCTAGGACAAATTTTTCTGCTCCCTTTCTTCGGCTCATTGTGGGCTTTTCCTTAAGGCAGCCTATGACCCATGCACTGTAAGGGAAAGCGGAAAAGTATGTAAAGATTAATGTATTTAAAAATTTTAAGTTACAACTATTTAAAGATTAAAGTTTTTAAGAATTAATGTATCTAAAGATTACTACTACTACTTACCTAGAGTTTATTTAAACAACCTTAAAACGGGTATTGTGCTTTGAAACAGGTCAGTGTGCTCGGATTATCTAGAATTAACCAAGTTGAACTGTTTTTATTTGTATTATTTACTGAGCTTTATTTGATTAACATTATTGCATAATATTGCAGTTTAGCTGAGCTCTTCAACTGAGATATTTGTACATACGTACTTATTAGTGTATTCCTTATCGTTTATAATTTTAAAATTGATTAATTCCAAAGAGAAATATTAATTTTCCTTTTTCATATTTGCAAGTCTGTGCCTGTTTCCTTTCTGCCAGTGTGCCCACACTTCACTTTACTTTTAATATGTTAAACTGTGAGAGTTGACGACGCACAAAAGTGCGGCATGCCAAGCATGTGGACCCATTACCCACCCATTTTCCCAACTAATGTGGAGTTCATAAAAAATGTAAAGAAAAGCGGTCAGGAGCAGGAGCTGGGGCAGGAGCTGGAGCAGGAGCAGGAGCATAGGAATGTGCGCAGATAGGACACAAAGCAAATGCACAAACTGTGAAACTGTAGCCAAGCACTTTTTGATTTATGGAGAGCCAAGCGGGACTCCGGCTAGCACAGCGGCGGGGTCTGGGCCTGGCCTTTTCTATGAGAGCGCAGTTTGGTCGGAAGTGTAGACAATTTGTTAGAATTTATACAAAAAATGCAGGCATGGAAGCGAGTGGCGGGAGCGGGGTAGAAGTAGGGGCTAAAAAAATATATGTACGTACTACGTATTTAAGGAAAAAAGGACCCGCTCCTTTTGGGCCATATAAAACATGAGAGGCATTTCATTTTAAAGCAGCTCAAACAAAACAAATGCCTGGGCTTTTGTGTGGACTTGAAACTAATGATTTTCACTTACCACAGCGACTGAGGAGGAACTGGGGAAAAGCTAGGGGAAGCACACACTTCCACACACATGCAAGGGAATCCTGCACAGATTTACATGACATTATGTCATTGTTGTTGCTGCCAGCCTCTGTCTGTTTTTATGACGTCAATTATGTTTATGAGTGTCTAAACAAAAAGTCCTCTATAAAGCCTTCAGCATTCCCGTTGTCCTTGTTGTGCCTGCGGGGGAGGAGGTCCTGGGACTGTAGTTTGAGTTTAAGTGAATTTATTACCATGAGCAAAATTTATTTAAGCAGTCAAATGCACGTGAAGTGCATCTCAAGAAAGCTGTCACACAGTATGTCTGCCCCTGCCGCCACCCGGGGCAGTGACGTCAAAGGAGCAGGAGCAGGAGCAGGGGCAGGATATGTGTAGCAAGATGCTGCCACTGCTGCCGAGCTCTTTTTTTTTCAGACAGCATTAGGGGTGCTATGGGTATAATAAATAGAGGAAAAAATATATATTGTTTCGCGTAAATTACTTCCAAGTATTGCGATTTCTACTATTAATTAAATGAAATAAATTATATTATGGCTTTGGGTGTTTAAGGCTCCTAGTGACCTACCCTATTGCCTCGTCCTTGTGCCAATGACTGACATCCCTGGCACACACACTCGCCCGCACTCACACTCACACTCGCAGGACACTCACACACGTGGCCCTGGGCGGCTATGCAAATTCAAGTTTGCCGCTGCAGCTTCAAGCAGTTGAGTTGTCAGTAATTTCTGGCGAATGGCAGGCCAGGACATTTCGCAGAGCATCAGCTTAGCAGCCAGGACATGACGGTGGATCGGAGTGGAAGCAACAACTTCGTTGCCACCGCTCGTTCGCTGCTGAAATCAAATCAAATTCCCGACAAACATCAACAACAACAACAACCAGGACATGTCGATGGCATATGTGTGTCTTTGTCTGTGTGTGTGTTTGCCAGGATAATCAGTGTGTGGGGGGGGGAGAGGGAAAATTGAACAACAACTCCACCGATTGCATGTCTTGGCCAGAAATTACAATTTTTAATGCCAAATAATTTGGGGCTGCCTGGCAGGCATCGGCTTTGGCTTAATTTGTTCTCCATTTTTACCTCTCCTTAACCAGGACTATTTCCGGTGTACTGTTCTTTCCAGTTCAACTTAATGGGTTTCCAGGCTTAGGCTTATGTTAATTGTACAGCGTTTTGGAATTTAAATTGATTTTGGACGATTGTACGTACATATAAGTAAATGATTTGATTGGTAGAAAAATCAATCCTCATGGGAGTGATCCTCTAGCTAATTATTTATATGTTTCTCAGAGTGCTTTTCGGAGTTACATGGATTCCCTGTCTTAGAAGAATCTTCAGCGGGACAGAGAGAGCACACCTACAATTTCCGCATGTCAACTGCACTTTGCATGAGTGCTCAGGCGGCAGCATTGCAGGGGGTTTCATCTGGGGTGGGCGGGGCATCCCCCCCCCCACTCTGGTGCCACATCAGCACTTCAACTTTTGGCTCCTCAACTTGGTTGTGCTTTTCCACAGGCTTTTCCGCAGACCGACTCCAACCGAGCGTCATCATGTGGATCATCATCGTCGGCATGGTTCGCTTCCCTTACCGCTTTTCCGGTGCCTCCCTCCTGCTTCCCCCACCCCTTCGAAAATGTGTTGTTTCAAATACCCAGTACTCCAAAAGGCTGTGTTTTATACTTCAATTATTTATTAAATTTAAAGTATATATGTTAAGCGGTGTAATTTGCAAGAGAAAGTTATAGTTTGGTATGCGAAAGTGATAATTTCCAAATTAAATCTTTAAAACGGCCTAAGAGTAGGCAATGATTTTTGTCTAAGCCTCACTGGGTACTCCACAGTCGGTGCTTAGTCCTTGTAACCCCCTCATTCTCTTTTTTTTTTGCCTTCTGTGTGGCATTTCCACTTGATTTACAAAACTCAACGCAACAACGGCTATGGGGCAAGTGGAGCAACAACAAAACCGCATTTGACTGACTGACGACTGACTGCCACGCCCCCCACCAACACCACCATCACCACCACGCCCACGTCACTGTCTGTTGTGTGTGTGTGTTTGGGATGTGGGGTGTGGGTGGTGGGTGGTGGTGTGTCTGCCTGTTACGGAGTTGATTTATATGCACGTCGATTCGACGTAATTGAAGACGTGATCGAAATTCAAATTTTTGATTTTTAGAGCTCGTGACTGGATTGGCATTTGTACAAGGACCTTCCGCTGCCCGTCCCCCCGTCCGTGCCACGTTGCCACTGCACTTGCCGCCCACTTTTCACCCACTTTCCCATGGTCCTGGGCTTAATGTGATTTTGGTCTGCTAGTCGCTTCCCTCTGCCCATGTATTTGCAATGAAATAATGTCCTTTTTTTGCGACAGCTCCTTATTTTGGCAACAAGTAGTAGGGATGTAGTAGTAGTAGCAGTCGGATGCAGTGGCCATATCTCCATATGCCGACAATGAACTTCACACAAACTGGGTAAAGTCCACGAGTGATCCCTGAAATGCCCTTGAAATAACAAGGAAAATCAGAGTTCTCTACGAGAAAATTATTAAAACCTATGTCAGTTCGAAAAACTAAAGAACAGACTTTTTAAAACTAAACAATTAACGAAATGTGAGTCAAGGTAGAATATTTTTAAAAATTTATTAAAATATAATTCAGGCAGTAAAAATCTATTGAGATTGTTTTTGTAAACTAAGGAAAATGCACAGATTCTATACTGAATACCAGGTAAATTATGGAAAGGTGAGCCAGAGATGGGTCAATCTGTAGAAATATATTTTTAAAATGCTTCTAAAATTATATTTAGGCTAAAGGAGCATATTGAGTAATTTATTAAAAACTAGTTCTGGCATTAATAACATTGAGATGATTTTGTATTCTTTGGCAAATTCAGAGAAGCTCTCATAAATATTAAGTAAATTATAGAAATTGTCTTATAATTATTAAAATATTAAAGGAACGTACAGAATTTATTCGGTAATTTGTTAAAATATATTTGAGGCTGTAAAATGGATATTTTTCCTTATATATATAGGCCTCTTTATTATGTAATCTTAGGGTATCATGGCCAGTACCTTTTGGGAAGTAAATCCCTTAACTTGTTTGTCGATTCTCGGTCTCAACGCGGGTCTCATCCCCGCATTTCCATCTGTTTTTCATCCCAATCCAGACTCCCCCTCTCTCTCTCTCTCTCAACTTCATTTTCCGTCATGGCATTTCCATTCCAAACTTTGTTAAATCAGCCATGAAAACGGATTGTCGTCTGTGCATTTTTGCGTTTCTTTGCTCATTTCATTGACTGACTGAATGAGTGAGTGAGTGAGTGACTCACTGACTGACTGACTCACTCACTCACTGAGTGGCGTGGCCTGACAAAACGTGACCTGCTGTCATGTCTAACAGTTTTCAATAATAATGGCAGCCTCCACGCCCAGGCTTTTCCGCCGCTGCCGCCGCCTTTTGCTTATTAACACTGCCTGTCTTGGGGATTATGTCTCCTTCACTCACGCACACACACGGCCACACAGCTGACATTAACTTCAACACCTGGCTTTCAGGTGTTTCAGGCGGTGGAGAAGGGGAGTCGGGTGGGCTGGCGGGGGTTCCTTGGGGCTTGGGCAAACCTGGCCCGCACTCATCCAGATGCTAATGGCTGTGTTGTCGACACTCCAGACATTTACTGGCTTTATGTGTCACCCGTTTGTTGCTTCTGCTCTGCCTCCCCCCCCCCACCCCCTCTATGGGTAGGTTGCCCACTTTTCCGCCCAGTTTTTCACTTGTATGCTGCTGATGTGTGAGTGGTTCTGCCTGGGAAAGTCCTGGGTTCAAGAGATGAGAAGAAGGAAGCCGGTGACTCGGTTCCCTGTCACAGGTTGCTGTTTAGTTAGGGGTTCATTTTATAATTAAATAATATTTATATTAACTTCTTATTATTTTTATTATATACCTATTAATAGAATATTTTATTTTCGGTTTTATTCAGAAGAATTTACTTCTTTGTTCAGCTGTTGAGTTGGAAACTTAAAGAACGTTTAGTATTAATAGCAGGAAAATTGTATTAATCATATTAAATGCTATAAATAGTAGAGTTAAATTAAATTAATAACTAATACAAAATATTTTCTTAAACTTTTCAGCAAGTTATTCATGTTAATTTGTTTTAATTGTTACGGTTTAAAGAGTTTGAATGAATTTTTTATGTATACAAAGCCTTGAAATTGGTTTATAAACTATATACAAATACTTTTTAGTTAAATTTTAAATTAATTAAATTTAGAAAACTATAATTCATATTTATTTTTTTATTAAAATTTTTAGTTGAGTTTCAATTTAATTAAATTTATAAAACTCTAATCCTTATTTATTTATTTGATTTTATTATGTGTATCTTATATTCTTATGATTAAAAGACTTTTAATAATTTTTCTTATACATAAATGATCTGGGGATTGCCTTAAAAATGTATATAAAATCCTTCTCGACTTAAAAACAATTAAATTATATTTCCATTTACCTTTCCAACACTCAGTCACAGTCAGAAAATGTTATTCTGGGAAAATCACTGATTACTTCACATGTCCTTGCGAGGACTCTACCCTAGATCGTATTGTGCTTTTGTCTTATGTTGCGTTTGTGTTAATATTTACATAATTGTGGTTAGAAGTAGCTTTTAAGATGTTTTTAAATGGCATATGGAGAGGGGAGGGGAAAAAGGAGAGTGGCAGGTGAAAAGTGTGGAAGGGAGCCTGGAGTTTTGGTGCCATTTGGCGTGTCGAGCGAGGCTTTTGTTGCCCTTCGAGAAGACAGACAAATGTTAGAATCCGTTTTATTGCCAAAGGCCCCCCCCTAGCTTTGTGGGACTCCCAGCCCTTAATGGCTTGACATTTTAATAAAGAGCCAGCATTTAGGGCGGGGGGCAACAACAACTTTTTAGCTATTTTCGGTTTGTTTTGGCCACACAACAAAAGCTGCCATTTTTCACTATTTACACACAGAGACAGAAAGAGAAACAGAAATGCAGCAGAAATATTTTTGGCAAACCTCAAACATTTCATTTTGCATTTTTCGGCCACTCTTTTCCCTATTTTTTCTGTCGGCTCCCTCTACCTACATATATCGTATATCGTTTCGCATCTCGGCTTTTTTGGCTGCATTTTCAGATGAATTTGTTGGCAAAATTGTTTCGGCTTTTAAAATATTGAAGAGGTGGGAGGGTGGGGAGGTTGGGGGGTGGAGCGGGGAAGAGTGGCATCCACACATCCGTTTGTGTTTAGTTAAGTTAGCTCCCCACTCCTCTACTCCTGCTCCTTCCCCGCCCCCATAAAATGTTTGTTGGTTTCTCCAACCAAGGACCAAAGTCCTTACCCCTAAACCCCTTAACTACCCTCCCTCTTGCCCCCCCCACCCCTCTCCTTGTTAGCCTTCCTTTATGATTGTGTGTGTGCGTGGGCGTGGCACTTGATGTGCTGCAACTTTTGTTGTTGGCAGCCACAGAAACTTTAACTTTGTCGGCAACTTGTTTCAACGCTTCCATCAGTGGGTTAAGGCAAGGGTTAAGGGCGGCCTGGGGTTGTGGGTGATGGGTGGTGGTTGGTCAGCCGCACAGAAGGCAAAATTGTGGCCGAGAGAGAGCAGGAAAAGCGCCGCAAAGCGAGGAACAAGTGATAATGGCCAAAATCTAAGCGGAAACGGATTAAGGAAATTCAAGGGGGTTCGAAGGGGTAAAAGTTAGTCAAAGATTTTCCCTGAAAATTGTGACTTGCAAGGGGGGGGAAAGGAACTGGAGAAATAGGTAAAAATTAAACAGAATTCACATTTAAAAAGTGAGATGCGAAAGGTACTCAAGGAGCCTGGGATTGATTTAATAGTTGGAAACCTCTTTAGCTCAGCTTATTATTATTCTTAGTCTTAGGAATTTTTCCCTTCAAGAACCTAAAGATATTGCCTTGCCTTTCTGTGAGCAAAACATTCATTTACAACACTTAATTATCCAACCAATTCCAACTGTCAGTTTAGGCCAAAATGGACTTGAGTCCTCAATTCGAATGGAAGGCTCTGCCCTCCTCCACTCTCCGCTGGACAATTTGCGGCAATTACCGTGGCGATTAAAGAGTTTCCAATGGGAAAAGCGGCACAGCAGCAAAACTGAGGGAAAGTTTTTGGAGCCAAGCAGCTGCGACTGGCGAGCAATCAAATTTAATTTCGACAAATTGCTTTTGAATTACGCGACGACCTTCGGTTGGCGCCGCTCAAGCGCAAAAGAGTTGGAAAATTGTTAAAATAATAATAACTTTCCACTGCCGCCCCCTCACCCCCTTCGATATGTGTGTGTGTGTGCTTGTGCCGCAGAACAATTGCCGCAATAACAACAGCAATTTGCGCGCCCACGCGGCGTATACGTAATCATAAAAATTATTACTCATTCGCCCCGTCGGACACCGACGCAGATTGTGGGGGTAACTTGGAGTTTGGAGGTGGTTGGGTCCTGTTCCTAATAAACAAATTAATTTGATTGAAGGCGGAATGCAAACTTTTCATTACAAGTTGGCAAAGCAAACTTGCTTTTGGTTTCTCATCTTCACGCTAGTGGATGGGTTATCCTTTTTTTTTTTGGGTTGAATATATTAAATACATTCTGCTTAAAGTTACTGAACGAAATTGATTATAGTGGCAATAAATAATAATAACCACTAAGCTTCTGCCTGCAAAGTATTGAGTTAAACACTTAAAGCCACAAGAGGTTACTTTATGTCACTTTTACACCTCTTTATAATCCATGAGAAATTAAGTAAATTTAAGATTTTTTTTGAGAAATTTAAATAAATTGAACTGAAACTTAAATATAGGTGTTATTTGAATAAATAAAAGCTTGTGCATTTGCAGCTGTAAATTAAATAATCATTTAGCTAGTTGCCAACTGACTTCAGCTTTGTAAAACTTTGATAAAATCATCAGCCATAAGCACAGCCTGCAATGAACTGACTGTATTTCAAAGCAGATACCTATATACATATATATCTATATATATACATATATATATCCCTCTTCTCCCTGGTAATTTTCCTTTTCCTTCATTTAAGTCTCAAAGCTGGGCGTTTCATCAATCCCGGTTGGTGGAAATGGAACTGGAAAGCTGCTAATTAAGGCTTTGACAACGAAAGCTTTGAATTGTTATTGTTGTTTTTTCTGTGTTGTTGTAGTTGCTGTTATTTCCAGGTAATTTATATGTAAACAAATGTCTGATCCTTTTTTTTCTAGCAGGCTGCTTTTAGAGTTTTTTTCCAAAGCCAGTAAACCCCAAAAAGGATATGCGAGGGGTATATTCAATATGAGTAAAACTTAAACTCAGCTTATTATAGCAGTATTATAAAATATATACTAACAATAAAAAATATATTAAATATATTTTAACAATAAAAGGAAATAATTTGTACATGTTTTAAGTTTTATAATTGTCCTAAGGTTTTTAAAAATATTCTAGGATGCTTGAGGGGTTTTTAAATGTTTCCTATGCTATTTTTCAGTTTATTGTTTGTTTCTTTGAGGATCTAAAATTGTGTAGAATTATTTCTGACGCCTCTTCAGGGTTTCAAGAACCCTTTATTACTACCAATTAATTAAATTTTAATTAATTCAGAGTGAAATCAAGCAATCAGCTGTCTGAAAGTAAGCAACGATTTGTAACTAGCTGAGTCCCGGGTGTTCACCATTCGGTAGACTCATCCTCAGCCCTTCTGGCTTGTTTCTATTTCAGTTTAAGCCATCATCAACTGACAATTTTGCGGCACTCGCTGCCGCTCTCTCGCTCGGCTCGTTGCACATTTACATTTTGGCCAAAAGGCGGGGCTGGAGGGTCGAAAAAGTCAAACTAATCTAACAACTGCTAACAATAAGAACCAGATTTTACACCGCCCTCCTCCGCCGGCCCTTTTACATCTATTTGTTGTTTGTTTTTTTTTCTGCTCTTTTTTTTTTAACGCCAAGAGCAGCCAACGGTTTTCCCCTGCATTTCCCGTCCGCCGCCCGCGGCATTTTCCCGGCTTTGTGTTAGTTGCTTTTTAACAAAGCATTTTGTAGTTGGCAAATATATCTGTGTGCTGGCATATATATGTATATATATACGTAAATATACGTTGACAATTCTGCGTTGTCAGTTGTTGTTTTAATTAGAAAACTTTTTTACCAAACAACAACAACAGCAACGGCAGTTGGAAAAAACAAGAGCATAGCTCAAAAAAGCGATTTGAACACCACAGAATTTGCAGAGAATATTTCCCAACCCCCAACCCCCGCCCCCCGGGGTGCAGTGCCTGGCAGTATTTGCATTTTCTATTTTATTTTCCTGCCTGCCAAATGAATAATGAATTTCTCTTCATTTTCACATTTTCAGATTTCCCGTTGCTGTTTTCCATCTGGCCAGGACCCGGACTCGGTGAGTGTTTGAATTACTTATCACAGAATTCATGGGCCCACATAAAAGCAACCCACTTCAATCAGGCAATGCGATGCAGATCTATAAAGCAGATATTTCATCCAATCCATCTGCTCCAAGGTGCTGCTGCTGGAGTATCTACAGGATACTAGTTCCTCTCGTTTCCCCACCCCTTTGTTTTTGTGTTTATTTTGCAAAATTAAATCCAACGTTTTAGTTTTATGAGGCAAAACTTGCTTTGTTTGCCGAATGCGAAAGCCTTTGGGGGAAGAGACGGCAACCGCAACCCCGAAAGCAAAGCCTGAAGTGTGAGACAGCGAATTGCAGATGCCCTAAGAAAGGCAGTTTTTTTGAGGGAGTTTATTGATTTAAATATAGTGATATTCATATATTGATCCTTGGAAACTATCTTTAAAAGTACAAAATTAATTTGCTCTTGAAGTTCCTTTCAAAAGTATGCATAATCTGGAGTTAAATAAGTTTAGGAACGTCTTCAATGATGATTATTTACCAATTTCTTGACAGAAATTTAAAGACTTTCGAAATATACAAACTAAAATAAAATATATATTTTAAATTCCACATATATTATATATTTTTAATAAATAAATACAATTCTTAATATCATTCCCACAAATATTATTATCAGTTTAAGCTTATTTATTGTTGTATTTTCTAAATTATTTCTTTATATTTTTTGACAATGGTTTTAGAGTACAAAAATATATAATATTTAATAATTGTACTGATGGCTAACACTCGATAGGATATTTTCAAGAATTGTATTTTAAAATCTAAATCATTAATTAATTATAGAAATATATATTTTTGATCTCTAAAGATATCTAGAACCTTCCAATAATTTATTATTTGTATGATGCTTGAAAGTAAGTTATATTATTTCAAACTCTTGGCATATTATTTTGATATATTTTTGAATTCATTTTAATAAACTTTGTGGTAAGTATACTTGATTAAAATTATTAAAATAATATTTTTAAGAAACAAGCAGGTTTCCTGCAAATTAATTAATTGTTTACATGTCGGTTTTGTCTTTTTAATAATATAATGTAATTTTTAATCATTTTAAATAATGTATAATTGTTTATAATACTTTGGTATAATCATTTTTTTTCTAATAAAATAAATTATTTCGCAGGGCATTCAGCTCGAACTACCAGAAAATATAAATAAAAACGCTGCATCCGATGAGTGTGCGGGGTGTGTGTGTCCTGTGTGTGGGTGCTGCCCATGCGGTTTGTTGTCAATCTCGTTAGAAACGAATCCTTTCGTAATCCTTGTGCTTCGGCTGCTGCTTTTTTTCGTTACTTCCCTCGGACCGAAACCCACAAGGCAGTTCATGCGTTTTTGCTGCTTAATCCGCTGCCACTATCAAGATGAGCTGTGCGGAGGGAAACCCCGGGAAAACCTAGGGAAAATGCCGGGCAATCAGCAGCTCAGCATCTTTCCTACGCCACTTGCAGCGTTTCCAATTTCACGACGACCACGAGGCGGAGGCCGAGGACGAGCCCTGCAAATCCCACATAAGAAATTGTTTTCGAGTTATCTTTCATTTTCCGCCGTTTTTTCTTTATTGTTATTTTAGATAGGGGAGGGAGAGAGCCCTCTAATTATTTAGGCTAGTTCAAAATAAGTAAAAAAGAGGGGAAAGAAGGGAGACAACAACAAATGGGCATCATTATTTACACGGGATCTGCCCCGATTTCCAACGCCAAGCTAAATATGATTGATGGTCCTTGTCGCGTTACGTAATCGCTGTCATGAGTGTGTGTGTCTTGTGTGTGTTTGTGTGTGTCGTGAACTCTGAACTCTGCCCCTCGGAAGCCGTAAAAAACTGAACATTTTTGCAGGTGCGCCTAGGTTGTTAACACTTTGTTGCCGTTTCAGCCACTGACATGCAGCCGTCACAAAGTTGTTTACGTGATTTCCAGATCATTATCAACATATTTGCTGTGCACTGCCAGAAATTTAGCATATTGAGAGCTAAGCTAAACAAGAAATAAGTAGTTAGCCTAGGAAGTATTTTATTTTATTTTATAAAAGAAATATTTGTTGGTAAACATTTCGATTTATTAGGCTAATATCTTCATATGAAATTTATTCAGATCTTTACATATATTAGAAATATTTTCTAACGACAGATCCTTAAAAGAAACATATATAGAAATTATATGTAAGCTTAAAACTCATTAGAAATGCCTGCGGGGAGACCAACAGGACACGGATATTGATCTAAATCCTCTCGTCTAATCTTTTAAGCTGCGTGGCCCCACAAGGGGCCGCCGGGGTGCTGGTATTCTCACGCCCCTGGCTAAACATTTATTTTGCTAATAATTTATTTATATGCCCTGTCAATATATACATGCTGTAAGTACGCACTCTCCCCCCGGGGGCACACACATACAATTTGCTGAAATAAGCAGAAAGAAAACAAAACTGTTACGGCAACAAGGAATTGATTTGCTTTATGGAACGTCAACGCTAGACTTTGCGGGGTATTTTCCGCTTTTCCCTGCTGCTTCGCCCGCCGCCGCTTTTTTTCCGCTGCTTTCCCGCTCGTTGCGATTATTATGCACCCCTGGAAGACGCCGACGAAGACGACGTCGTTGTCGTTGTGGAGTCAGTGACTCATATCATTATGGCGCCCTTGTCCTGAGGCGCCACGCGTCGTGCCACACCCTCACGGGTAAGCCGTGAGTATAAGGGTATATATCGGGGTATATATTCTGCTGAAGAAAAGTAGACAAGTGGAAGATGAAGTACTTCCTGTTACTTGTAAAAACTAAAGATAGAAAACTAAATACCTCACTCATTTGTATTCTATAATATGCCCCAGGACAGGACTCTCTTTACCGGGGGTATCCCATAGTCGTTGCCCTGGCTTATGGAATATCCTTCTTATTTTTTTGTATTTCTGGCAAACGGAAAACCGCACTCGATTTCCAGATGAATGGGTCCGGGCCAGCTTAGGATCAAAATGGAAATGAGAGCGGGGTGTAGAACTGGGGAGCACTGGGGATGGTGCAGAAATGTCAGCCAAGGACTCTTGGTGACTCCTTCGGAGGTGGCCTACCTGTTTGTTTGCCATTGCCATTCCCTCATCCATTTTTATTCGCTCCTCTAGCCCTGTTTGCCCCATTGATTAATGCGTAAATATGCGTTCCATAGCTGCCAAGCCAAGTCCTAGTCCGAGTCCTGTTTGTTGTCTGTCCTTGACTCGGCGGCGACTGCTTTGAACTCAATTGAATCGAATCGAATTGAATTGAAAGGAAATATGGAATATGGAGACTTTAAGGAAAAGCGGCTTTAAGATACACATTTCCAACTAAACCTCCTAGAAAACCTATGGAAACTTTTAGCAAAATAGAGTTAAGTCTTGCTTCATTTAACATTTTCAATTAATTGTGGAATGTTTAGTATATTTTTCCTGATTTCCCTGGCATTCACCCTAGGACCAAAGTTAGTTTTAATTTCTGGTCATTACTTCGACTTCATTATAGCAAAATAAACACAAATCTATTCGCTTCATTTAGCTTAATTTGAAAAGGGAAAGAATTTTTATAAGCACAATTGTCGGGCTTCATTTTATATTTTTAAAGATAATTGCTTAGAGTTCATAAAGAAAACAAGGAAGAAAGTTTAAATACCCTTGCAGTAAGTAAGAAGAAGAAGGAAAATCTTCAGACTTTTTCGTTTTCTCGGGTTCTGACATAAGGTAAATGTTGCGAAAGAAAAATGTTGCGAACGAGAAATGTTGCGAGCGAAAAATGTTGCGAACAAACTTAATGAATTTAAATATATATTCCTATGGCTGCTATATGATAAAGTTGTCCGATTTTGATCAAATTAAAACCGAAATTCTAGAATAATACAAAATCGCCATATCTCATATTTTATTCAAATATTGTAAAAATTGGCGAAGCTATAATTTTTTTCATTAAAATTTACCGATCTTTCCTATATAGCTATATGATATAGTCGTCCGATCCGGCTCGTTCCGACATATATAGCAGTGAGAGCATATAGGAGCATATCTGCAAAGTTTCATCCAGATAGCTTCAAAACTGAGGGACTAGTTTGCGTAGAAACGGACGGACAGACATACAGACGGACATGGCTAGATCGACTCGGCTGTTGATGCTGATCAAGAATATATATACTTTAGAGGGTCGGAAATGTTTTCTTCACTGCGTTGCAAACTTCTGACTAAAATTATAATACCCTGCAGGGGTATAAAAAAGACTTGAGTCGCAGAAACAATTTCGGGACGACATTGATGCATATCACATGAAGATCCAGCTGAGGCTGGAGTTGGCTTCTGGTCGTCGTCCTGGAGCTCGCCTGGTTCCATTTGCATGCGCCGCCAAACAATGCGAGGACCAGAATTAAACCAAGTTGATGCCAGGATAACTGACAGATGCGAAGGACGAAGCTGGGCTCGGCATCGGTTTTGCTGCAAACTTGACGACAAAAGTTTTTAACCGAATTAGCATCTTGCCAGACAGTTTCCGGCCATCACACAGAGGGGCATGGAGAGGGGAACGGGGAAGGGGTAACGGAGAGGCAGCGGAATTGGCTCAAAAGGGGGCTCTGCCCCCCTTGATTTCCATATGTATTGTTATCTGCTATCCTGGCTGCCCATTTGTTTGTTGTTTTAATTAGAAAACTTGCCAAAACAGTCGTCGACATCGGACCGAATTAATGAATTTCCCATTCCCAGGGCCATAAAAAATCGCCCAACCGGCAAATTGGCAATGCCCATGGCCACACACACACACACTCACACACTATACAGTGAGAAATAATTGTGGTAACTAACAGATTCAGATTTTTGTGTGAATTTATTGCAAGTCAAAACGAAAGGATGAACTTTAAAACTAACAGAAAATATTTATTTCACATTTTTAAAGTTGAAATCCGTACAGCCACTATTTAAATCAACTACATAATTTGCAGTAGTTTTTATTATATTTTCTATACTTATATTCAGATTAGAATTATATTTTGTATATCAATAAAATCCAAACATAAATAATATATGGTATATCAAGAAAAAGTTTTTTTTTTATTGTGCTCATGACTTGCTCATGAAAAATTCAAATAAATACATAAAAAATAATATTAACTAAAAAGAAGTTAACGTTGGCTATTAGAAGTTCATATATTGTTACAGTTTGCAATTGAATCAAGGAATCAGGTCAGATTATCGATTAAAAAAATGATTTTCCTGTCAAGAAAATACATGATTTTAGTGGCTAAAATTACTCTTTCACTGCATTGAAAAAGAAATACTAAAATAATTATTTATTATTATTCCTTATTTCCAGTGCATCTACCAACTATGCGTACAATTTAAAAAATATATAAATATATATCGTATTTTTTAAGAATTTCCATTGCTTATTGAGTGCGGCGTGTGCCAATTTTCCGCTTATCTTTGGCAGCGGTCCATGGGTTTTCCTCGGGGCTCCATATGGAGCTAACAATGCCTGCAATTTATGTTGATTTGCGTGTCATTTAATTGCAGGCTTCGAGGGTCCTTGCCGTCGTTCGTTCTATTTTTTTTGTTCTCCTCCAACTTGGGCCGTAATTAATGGGACCATCATAAATTCGTTGAGGGTGGGAAAAGCGCCAAAGAAGTGTCTTTTTCGCACTTTCATTTCCATTTCTGCGGGGATTCTGGTCCAGGGATGTACACAAATTTCAAAAATATCGTATGATATCGGTTTTAAGTCAATAAATGTCAATTAAATATCGAATGGAGATATTCATCATATTTTAATATTTATTTTTAATATTTAATAAATGATTTAAAGAATACAAAATACAAAATGTATACTTCCATATATTATCGAACTTATTTTATCTTTTATTAATTATTATTGAAGAATTAACTTTAAAATAAACTACAAATATATTAATATCGGTTAAATATCTGCAAGTTATCGAAATTCCTATCGATATCGCTGCGATATGTTTAATTTCACGCTAGTTTCAAGCAGTTGTCAGCTGTCTTGTCATTTTGTTCTCCCCTGGAACCTTGACCCTTGCTGGTAACCCTACCCTTACCCCTACCCTATGCCCCTCATTTATTTTTCCTGGCGTCAAACACTTTCGCTTTTAATTACCGCGTGGCGCTGGCAAAATGAATGTTTGCTGTCATGTTTGCCCGGCAAATAAAAAATGATGGGCGAAGCCAAGAGTACTTAGCGCGAATGACAAATGCTCTTGGGGCAAATGGAGTCCTTGTGCAGGAGTGAGGCAAACACACACACAAACGCAGACAGCGGACAGTGGCCGGTTTATTAAGTTGGGGATACTTCCGGTCAACAACAACAATGAGGGAATCCTTTTGGCCCGGCGGGCCACTTTATTAAAATCAAACTTAATGCCAGGGCAAATTAATTTTCTCGGGTAAACATTTAATCCTTGGACGGGATAGTTTTAGGCCCCCCGCAGGACACCGGACAGCTGTCAGCGGGGGAAAGTGCGGGGAATCGTCGAGGGAAAAGAAAACAATGGAGGGCAAAGAATTTCCCTTTTGTCCAAGGCAGCAGCCACAGCAGCAGCAGTATTATTTTAATAAAGCAAAAATGTGAGTGTGACATTTCACCTTTTTGTTTGTCTCCGAAATGGAATTTCCATCTCGCCCTCGACTTGATGAGGGTCAGTCGTCGTCGTCGTCGTCGTCATCATCTTAAAGCTGCACAAAAAGGGAAAACCTAGGGAAAATAGATGAAGAAAAACCAATGGAAAACCGAAATAGCAGAGCAATGGAATGGCTGAATGGCTCTGTGACTGTGACTGTGGCTCTCGCGGAACGAAAGCATTTCATTAAAAACTTCCAGGCTATTAAGCAAAACTTTGTGCAGCGTTTTGCCAAAACTGTGTGATAAGTATCTGAACAAAATGCAAAGCTGCCAAAGGACGCAGGACTCGGCGCGATGACGATGACGATGAAGACGCCAGCAACGACGACGACGACGACGACAGCTGATGGAAATCGCGCCCGGGCGCCTCAGCTTTCCTCAACAAATCACAATTTTCGCCGCAAATTGCTGTCGGGGAAAAAGAAGTTCAAACATTTGTCCAAGGAACCCAAGGAGCCGAAGGAATCCGGACGAGGCGTTGTTGAGCAACAATTGAATTGCAGTTGCTGGCCGTGCCTGGCGTGACAAGAGTGCACGACGAAGTGGGCCCGGAAAATGGGGGTAGTGGTGGTGGTGGTGGTGGTGGAAAGCTGGTGGGAAATCAAGGAGGTGCCGCTACGACTCAAAAAGCGTGCTCAAAAAGCTAGCTAAAAATGATGAAAATAAATGCAACGAAAACTTGGAGAGATCGATTAAGGAATACTCTTTATGAAAAGGAAATTTCTTTGATTATTCTCCTTGGTAATTCTTGGAAAGTAATATTTATTCTTAGTATGTTAAATGCTGTTTAAATCTCAATTAGTGCCTTATAATTTGTAGTTGTAGTTTCCTCCACTGTCTTGTTTGCTGCTTGAATGAAGTTCATTTCCGCTGGGTGTTGACCCTCCTTGGGAATTCCTGGAACTCCTGAGACTGCCTCCCTCCCGCCCCAGTTTGTGTTTGTTCCGTATAAATTTTGTGGCAATTGGCAGAAGCCACAAGGGCCCCGTGCTGCTTGGCTAATGTAGCACATGATTTATAATATTTCAAATGACAGCGGCTGCTGGGAATCCCCCATGAAAAGGAAAAGGATTTCTTGGCCAAAAAGTTGCCGAGAACGGTAAGAAACATTTCGGTTGCTGCCAGTAAATATATGCTAAATAGGCTTTTTGACATCCTACCTGACTGTCAGTCTGTTGGTCTGTTGGTCTGTTGGTCTGTCTGGGCTTTTCCGGAGGGCCAGGCATCCTGGCATCCAGTTACATTTCATTAAATTTTATTCTTTCGTGCCGCCTGCCATCGCTCCACCTGCCCGTGCTGCCGCCTTGTGGCATTTTCGGGCCATTGTGCGCTTCGTGTGCGTGTCCTTAAGCGGAAACTTCGACAGGAAACACCTGATTCGTAAAATATTGAAAAAGTTTTCTTTTTCTCCCCAGCCGCTGCTCTGCTTTTCTATCTGTTTTTATTTTATTTATTTTTTTTTTATAAATATATTTCTTGATTTCTTCTACTCTTTGCGGATGCTCTGCTTTTTTTTTGGAGCTTGATGATCTTTTGGTAACTTAGATAATGTGGGAAAATTAAAAAGCATCTCTATGGCTTGCTAAAAACTAAGCTAAATTTTATTTTATATCCTTCAAAATTGCTTTAATATTTTAGAGCTAACTTTAAAGCTGTGCCACCATCCCTTTGCCTGGGCAGAGCATCTGCTTCGCGGGGTTCATGCCACTTTTGCGGGGAACAAACACAAATGTTGTTGTTGTTGTGGCTGATGTTGATATGAAATTATTGCAAAATAAATGCAAATTGAATTTCTCATGCATAATTTGCTTGGAAGTTGAGCCGAAAAGTTACGGCCTAATGCGATGCGAACTTTGATGTATTTTGTGGGTGTTTATGGCACACTGTGTTTCTGTGTTTCTGTGTTTTGAATTTTAATGCGACATGTGCGTAGTGAGGCGTTGATAATCGAAAGGGAAATGTCCACCAATAACAAGGGGTCACTAATTGCAGGGGCCAGCTCTATGTATATATATTTATATATATATACAATATATCTTTACATCTTGATATTTAAGAGACCCCCACCTGTACCTGGGACCTCATTAGCCGCTGGAGGGGCGAGGCTCCGGCCAAGGACATCGCGCTCACGTGTGAGCTCTCGTATTTCAGCACGTTTCTCATATTTATTTTGATTAATGTCCACTTATCCACTTGCCACCAGCAATTTCAATCGTCCTCAACTTCTTGGCCGCACGTGCTGTCGAAATGCTGGGAATTGTCTATTGGCCAGTTAGCTGCACTGGGAGAAATTAGCTAAAAAAGAGGAGAGTCGGAGGAGGAGATTTAAAAGAAACCTAAAACAAAATATAAAAGAGAGAATGAGGAAAATATACATATTTTTAGTAGCTGTTAGGTATTATTTAACATTTTCCGGATTGTTTAAAATTGTATGAAGTAAAAAGTTAAGTTAAGTTAAGTTAATTATTTAAAAATAATTCTGAGTATAATTAATATTTTAATGTGCTTTTAACATTATTAAAAATGTCTTCTTTTCATAAATATTTTACTAATATGTAATTAAGATTTATTGAATATTTAATTATATAAAACAAGTTTCTTTGCTTTTGGTTTAAGAATACTGATTTTTCAGTTACTCAGTTCACATCCTGACATCCTCACATCCTTAATATCCTGATATACTTCTTTATTATTTTTACACATTTTACATTTATTTTATTATAAAGAATTGTTCATTTATTTTTGTATTACATGTAATTAATTATATAATTTATTTGACATTTATTAAAACCCCTGTTTTCTCACCGTGTACCTTTGGCCCAGTCAGTTGGCCAGTTGGCAGAGACAGCAATTGATGTGCCGCCCACTTTTCACGACCTTTGCACCTGGCCCAAGGCCCATGGCCCAAGGACCACGTAGACAGGATCCCAGGATCGGTTCGGGGCCTCAACTCCTGCCATCCTTCGCATCCTCAGGCATCCTGGCATCCTGGCATCCTGGCATCAGTTGCACCGAGCTGTGTACGTGTTCGCACTTCGCAGCGCACGTGACTACTAAAGCCAAATTTATTGAATATTTTCCATTGGCCATTTGATTTCTTATTAACAGAGGTCCGAGGACTCTGTTTTGGAGGACTCAGGAGTCCAGCTTTAATCCTGGCACACATTTATATGCGTGTATACATATATATAACCCTATAGGCCGCAAGCCACACATGCAAGTATGCTAATTTGAGGCCTGGAATGCTACTTACATAATTAAATGCGACCAGAGATTTGTCCGCTTTAGCGCGCCCCACAGCATTTGGCATTTATTCCTCATGGCGACGACCTTTGGCCGTCGAGCGAAGGCCAAAGCCCCAAAGGCTACACCTGCCTGTGAATGCCCTGCCAGGTGCG
>VNJV01005985.1:0-75934 GCA_008042635.1 Drosophila nikananu
ACTTTTTTCGAATTTTTCTTGAGCGACATGACTAAAAACATCGAAGAAAATTATAAAAACATTATTAAAATATATTTACTTATTTACCTCGCCCTATAATTCAAGGTTATTAATGTTATTACTATAAAAATCATTTATGTTGAAATCAACGGCGATATTTTACGATTTGTCAAAAAAAATTGGGTGTCCACAACCCCCGACATTTCAGTATCCACAACTGCCTCAAGCAGTCGTTTTGAAATCATATGAAAAAAATTTTTTTTGTGAAACTTTTGTCCAAACCCGGTGTGGAAGCTTAAACATAACTAAATTTCACGTCAAAAAATCTATTGCACTTACCTTCTTAATTAACACACTTCACACGGTGACACTTTTAAAAACGTGCAATAAAACTTTTGAGATTTTTTTCAGCGTGAAAAAATGCATTTTTCCGGGACACAAAGCAGACGCGTCCGTTCCGTTTGGTATTTGGCACAAAACAATCGAGCTTCAATAGCGCACACATGACATTTCAAGAGATCCGTCCTATCTGTCCTGTGTCAAAAGTTACACAGGGGTGTCCACAACCCCCACAGTGTCCACGACCCCCACTTTTCCCCTACTCTAGTCTTTTATTATTATTTATCACCTTTCTAATAAAAAAAACGGTACACTCAAATCATTTCAGACTAAATTAATAATACAAAATTCATAAAACTACAAAACAAGTACTTCAATAAATGCAGTCATGTGAAAAAGAAAATATATCAAATAATAAAATACTTATTGTGCATATTTTCGTTGTTGAAAATGTAATTACTTAAAGCAATTGTAAAAACCAAGTTAATAAATACATTGTCAGCATCTCAAACAAAAGATGACAACTACACATGTATAGAGAACATTGACAAACAAATAAAACATAAAAGCGACAAAGAAAGCAGCCGAAGAAAGTGCTAAAGAAAACTTTTGCAATTTCAAAGATCTGCAGCTGGCATTGGTCGCCACTCTCGGCTATTAACGCAATCGAATGACGTTCTTGGCTCGGATTCCGATTTCGAATCGCTTTTCTCTTTATGGTAAATGCCCGCAAAATGTTTGAGCGTTTCAAATGGTGAAATGGCAACCAAATCAGCGAGTCCCCGTGCCATCCTAAAAATTGCAATTGTGACAATGCTGACAATCTGTAGGCGACAGCCAACACCAGAGCCCAGGCGGAAGACGGGTAAGCGGGAATCTGAAGGATGAGGGGAAACAGACGGCAATGGCAGTTCCGTCTACGTCTCCTATTTTCTCGACAATACACTGAGAAAAACGGATGCTCAATAGATTATGCATGCAAGGACTTTAATTAAAATAATATATGACTTCAAGTGACAATGTTTGTACAATGTTTATTTTTTGGAACATACATATATAAGTTACTATAAATATATATGTAGCTTCAGAGCAGCATAGTTCGATGAAGCTTTAAAATTTTGTTTAGTGTTTTGTCCGTCTAGCTTTTGCCTTCATGGCAACGTCAAGAAAACGGCGACACTTACAATCAGTATGAAATTTACGCGATTTTCATTGCGGCAAATGGTTCGCTTTTTTCGGTATTAACATTTCTCGCCAGGCATTAGAGGGTGGGAATAGGAGGATTTCAGGGTATGAGGTGTCTATGAGGGGGGATTGCGTGGAGCCCAGCTGAAGTCGTGCCAATTTTCATAATTCCTTTATTTTTTTCGATGGCCATATGACACCAATGGGGATTCTTGTAGATAGCTCTAGAACTAAGATAAGAACTTAAATATAACTTGTCTCTATTATTATTTTAATTATTATTTTAAGGATTTGGTGATTTTTCTCTTAATTGGAAAATATGTTTATTACACAATTTTTTAAATCTAGGTAAGATTTGAAAAGCCATACACTTTAAATACAATTACGCTAAATTAAAATTTAAAAACATATTAACTAGGTTTTACTTAAAAGAATTTAAAGGAATATTAAATAATCGTTCGTTTATAAAACCCAAAAGGCCATTAGTCTGAGGGATCTCCCCACGGAGTGTACCAAGCATTCGTTGGGGATCCTTGGGAGGAATCGCTGCTTGGTGCCCCTGCCTGTGCCTTTGCCTTGGCTTTGGCCATAACCAGGATAACAACAAACAGGCAAACAGCTCGCGGCTGCCACGAGCCAAAAGTGGCATCAGCTGCGGCAGTTGGCGCGGATATATCTTCCCACACCTATACATGTACGGTTATCCCGAACTGACTGACTCTAGCCGAGGATAATGCAATAAGCGTTGCCAACAAGCGCCCAACGTCTTCGTCCTGTAACTTGCGCCTTCCAGCGAACTGCGTTTTGTGGGTGGTCCTGGGAGGGCTGCGAAAGCGGGTTGCGTTTTCCGGGGGGGTGGCACATGTGTGCCAGACAGGTTATGCGCTATAAAAAATTTAAGAAATTGCTACCAGCGCCAGCGCCAAAAACGACAATACTTACGAGCATTTCACAAATCAAAATACTTTCGAGGGTTCGCCCCTGCCCCTGTCCTTTTTGTTATCCCTTCCCCTATCCTTTGTTGTCTGCCACGAGTTGTTATTGTTATTGTCCTTGATGTTGGCTTCTTGTGTGCCAGAGTTTTCCGCGTTTTCCTTTTTATTTTTGCTGCTGGAACAACTGATGCCCAAAGGAGCGATGCGAAAAACAATGTGCTAAATAAATAAATTTGTCCAAGATTGCAACATCAAGTGGAGGTGGGAAAACTTGGGCTATGATTGTGGAGTCGTAAGCTTTTACGATGTGGCAGGTGATCAGGTGAGAGTTATGAATGAAATATAATTTTCGAAGATAAATATAAGAATGGATCATTGTTTACATGACACTGGAGCTTGAAACATTTAAAAATAGTACCTGACAACTAAGAGTTTAAGAGCTGACACCATATTTTAAAGTTTATTTTATTTATAACAATTTTTTAAAAATATATAAATTAATCTTGGCGATTGCAATTTTAATAAACTAAAGTAGGGGTTATAATAACTTCTTAAATGTTCATTTTATAATTATCTTTAAATTGTGTTGAATTTTACACGGTTTGTAAGAGAGACTTAAAGTTTCA
Source organism: Drosophila nikananu (assembly GCA_008042635.1). Taxonomy (NCBI): domain Eukaryota; kingdom Metazoa; phylum Arthropoda; class Insecta; order Diptera; family Drosophilidae; genus Drosophila; species Drosophila nikananu. The sequence continues at coordinate 3,086 of VNJV01005985.1, forward strand.
CTTCATATTTTGGGTGGATTTCTTTTCCATGTACTTTTCCCTGGCAGCTCATCGGTGCGGCCATTTTCTTGGAGTTCTTAGCCATATCTCTGTTTAATGGCAGCAGTACCTCCCCCCTAATATCCCAATATATGGCGCTTTGCGTGTGTAGGAGAACACGAGCAGTTGGTAATATCCTAGGAGAGTGGCATGCAAAAGGGACAAGCAACAAAAGCGAGCACAAATTGCGTCATGTTTTGCAATTCCCACGCATTCGGCGGAGCATCCCCACTCCCCCGCTGGCCAGCAACCCACACGACTGCCAGGCTCGGGTTAAAGGTCGCCGGAGTGTGGTTCCTCCCACTTGATGTTGCTGCTCCAGCTGTCCTCGCTCGGATGTTATTTAGCCGACAGTTTAGTGCGATGCCCTTCGGGGGGCTGGAGTCCTTTTTTATGTCAACTGTTGATTGCAGCAGTCGCAAAAACCCAGGGCGAGGGCTAAGCCCAACTGAACTGCAACAATAATCAGAATTAATTCAATTTTGGTGGCTGGCTTTAAAGGTAGCCACTTAATTAAATAGCCACATGCATTCGCTCCCATAAATACACGCATATCCTGTGGCCTGGACACGGCACTGATTTTTATATATCGGGCAAAATTCAGTTTAAATCAAATTACATTCAACAAAATTCGCATAAAGCGAATGAATAACCGCAAAATATCCAAGCACTTAAAATGGCAAAGTGATTGAACTGTGTGCGAGCATTTCAGAGATGGAGTCGTGACACGCAGTTGCTATAATTTAAGGTGTATTTAGTTAAACAAAATAAAAAATATATTTTTAAGGGGGTTTTTATAGTTAATATTGCAATCTGCACACTATTATGAATTATATTTTATAGTTGTAGTTGTTTATTGACATTTTTCTGGATATTTCATAAACCTGGTGTTGTGTGCCTGTTGTATTCTTATAAATTATGAATTTATAATTACAGTTGCATTTTAAAAACACGCAAACATCTCTCACATTTTATGCACTTGGAACCGCATTCGCAAAACAGTGACAGGCACCAATGGGGACCAACCGCAGAAAATATTAAATACTCAAACCCCGCCTAGATCTAATTGGGAATATAGTAAATTAAATTATATTTAAATTCATTTAAGAGGCATTTTACAAAGCTCCTCAAGGTATTGAACCTGATCCCGGATAAATATTCCCAAAGTGCGCCCCTGTCCAGTCCCCTGTAAGGGATATATGCAGAAGGCTGCACTTACGGCCTTTAATAACCAGTCGGCTCAGACTACCGGCTCTCAACTCACCAGCTACCGGCTTATGGTTGCCTTTGATCAAATTATCCCTGGCCCACTCCGCCGGCGACCCCAAGCCTTGCACCTGTTTTTAAGCTCAGATGTCCGGCAAATGCGTACATATTTTAAATTTAATTACTACACCCTGCCTGCAACAAACAGTGGCAGCCACAGCAAATCCAAGCAGAAGCCATCCATCCATCCATCCGAACGGGGCAGGCACAATCCTTTCACGGGGCAATGCGCCATAAATCCCCATTCCCAAATAGTTGGCTGGCCATTCAGAATCTGCTCTAGCCGCATATGCATAAAAAATATGTGTGTTTCAGAGAGGGTTAAACCGAAAGATTTCAAGAATAGTTGATTATAAGAGCATATTATTTCAATATAAATTTGAAGATTTTAGTTTCCTAAATGCGGTTATAGCTTCAATTTAGAATGAAGTATGAATTAAATCTTATATTAAAGGTTATTCAAGGTTAATTTACCCTCTTCAAACTTTAAAAGCCGCCCTTGCTTGGACATATATCACTTGAACACCGCTCCGCTTCAACCTACCGTTTCACCTGCAGACGATGGTCCTGCGGACATTTTTGCACATTTAACTCAATTTGTGGTTTACATTTAATTAATTTAATTATGTATATATGTGGGGAAGTGTAATTTCTCTACTTCTCCGCAGCAAAGAGGAAACCCCGCAGAAATCTGGACTCTGTCAACGGGATTTCCCGACCGAGATAAAGGTTAAGAGCTGCCGAAATCCTTGAAATACGAAAATTGTATCTGGTGATTTTTTACCAGGCGAACGGCAAAGCGCACAACAGATGGCGCTGGTACACACACGAGACAGATGGCGCCACAAATACAATCCACAGTGTGGAACAAAGCTCTCCCCTTGCTGGAAAATAATTACTAACCTAACATAATTATTTTTTAGTTGTTAACAAGTTGTAAATAAATACAACGAACAGCTTAGAATATGAAGTTAATTAAGAACAACTGATTAGTTATTCATTTGAAATTATACACTTATAAAAAGGTGGCTAAACCAAAAAACATTTATTTTTAAAATTATTAACTTTAATTCCCCAAGTAATCTTTTGTTCTTACTAAGCAAAACACTTTTAGAAAATATTAATTATTTTATGTTATTTTCAAGATTATTTAGTTACTTTTTTTTTAATTTTTTTTTACTATTTTTTAATTTGAAAGAAATTATCTGGAAAACATGTTTAAGTTTAAGTTATGGGAATAAAAAAATATTTTGTTCAACAGAATCTTTTATGTTTTTTATATTGTTTTATTTTATTTTATTTTTATTATTTGGATTTGGATTTTTCATATTTTTCTTTAAATCAAGTCGAAGGAGAAACTTTAGGTAATTCCTACAATAATATTCCAAATAAAAAACATGTTTTACTGTGTTAATTTTACTGAGAATTTAATTTTCCCATACTTCCCATCTTGAAGTAGCCCCCGCAGTCGTGACATATTTTTAATTATACATCGCTATACTTAGGACATTGAACTGATTAGCGTAGCAATCTGTGTCGATTGCAAAACAAATCGTTCCGCTTAGCATGCGGAAGCGAACTATCGCCAAGTGCATGTTAAAACTATGTAAATAATATAATTATAATTTCGCTGCACATACTGCGTTTGCTTTTCATTTGTGTCTAGTGATTGTGACGAGAGGAGCGGCGGCCGTGTAGGGAAAAGTGCCCTCGCCTCCCAAGCCACCCTCGAGAGTCGCCACTCCAGGCTGAACTTTCATCCAGATCGTCTGCATTTCACTTTTGTTTACATTGGCAACCAGAGTCGGCGCACTGGGAAAAGCTCCGAGTCATAACCATAAAGCTCTCTTGGCCCGCATATATAAGTGTCAATGCAGCTGCACCGACCAGCAGTTCTGGGTCAGAAGTACGACTGAATCACGTTCAGTGGAGAGTAATCTATCAATCTATCACCAGTTCTATCCCACAATGAATCATCGGCCGAGGTGCGCTCCAATTAATAGTTCTTGGCCTCCGAGCAACGATTTGCATTCTACTCAACCACCGTTTCAGTTCGCATCTGGCGCTGCTTTTCTTACTGGCGGCTAATGGAGTCTATCTGGGAAACGCTCAAGTTCCCTTTCCCGGCAAGTGTCCGGATGTCAAAGTAATGGATACCTTCGATGTGGAGGCGGTGAGTAGTTCCTCTAAATGATCGTGTCACTTAGGAAATTTAACAAGGGGCTAGTAGCGAATTATTTAAATAGCACGGCTACGGCGAAATTGTAAATTTGATAACAATACGTAATTTAGTTAAATTTTATTGAATTATCCGGCATTAAAGAAAGCCCCTTCCTCTATAACTTGGCATTCATTGGGATAGTCAATTAAGTAATCCTAAACTGGCTCTGGGGCTGGTCTTAAAATGTTTATAAATAATAAATATATTTGAGGAATAATATCGGCTCTACATTTATCGATTCCGATCTTTTCTTAGACGATTCCCATTTAAGATAATAGACTGTATTGACTTTGTAATCGTACTCAGATAAGTTAAGCTAATGTTTAAAATGTAAAGAAAATTAACAAAAATAAGAAAGGAAGGTAACTACGGCAAGGCGAAGTTTTAATACCCTTACAGTAAGTTATTACAAATTCGGATATTTAGGGATTGCGAAGAAACAATTATTTCTTCGCTTCGAAGGCATCTCACCAAATGAGAAATTAATAGTTCGACAAATGAACGTGGACTAGACTAAACGCGGCCTATTCTGAACAATCTTGAAAAAACTAAGACTACAAATATGATTTATGCATAAGTAACTAATTTGTAAATATGTAGGCATTTAGAAATTATGTCTTTTATAAAGATTGTACATCAATTTTGTTACCCAACCTTATCTTCATTAAAAAGGGATCTAATCGGGTTTATATTTACCAATTATTTATTGAAGAACTCATTCAATAAATAAACACTAATAACGTAATATTTATTATAAAACTTCTGTTGTTTACTTAAAAAACTTGAATGATAAGTAAACACTTGAAGCGGCTAGTTTACTTAACGTTTATTAATAAATATCATGTAACTATTTACAGCAGTATCAATATTGTTAATTAATTTACATCCCTGTCTCTTTAGTATATGGGCATCTGGTACGAGTACTCCAAATATCCATTTGCCTTTGAGATCGGCAAGAAGTGCATTTACGCCAACTATGGTATCATAGACAATAGCACCATATCAGTGGTTAATGCAGCCATCAATCGATTGTAAGACTTTAGTACTGTTTATTTACAAAACTAATAATTCTAAATGAAAAATCCTAATAGCACTGGACTTCCCACGAATATAACTGGAAAAGCTAGGGTGATCGCACCTGCTCAGTTGGCCGTGGCCTTTTATCCCAACCGTAAGTAGCTTACAAATCCAATGTTATCTCCTAATTGTGTTTCTTGTTTGTGTATCTCAAACCTTGCAGAGCAATTAACCAAGGCCAACTACCAGGTATTGGGCACCGACTATGAATCGTACGCCGTTGTCTATAGCTGCACCAGTGTAACGCCCTTGGCCAATATCAGTAAGTCATTAAGGGTGTATATATCTAAACATTTGAAAATAAGCAAATCAATGTATAATAATTAAAATTACAGAAATAGTTTGGATATTAACAAGAGAGCGCCAGCCTTCGGCGACAACGATTGAGGCGGCCAAGAAGATTCTGGAAGACAATGACATATCCCAGGCATTCCTCATCGATACGATTCAGACCAAGTGCCCTCAATTGGGTGGTAATGCAACCGAGTCAGCTGGAGAAGATGACCTTGATTTGGACGACTTTGTAACCACGGCAGTGCCAAATGCCATTGAAAAAGCATGAGAATGGCTGCGACGCTTTTATGAGCGTCTCTACGACATTTTCATGAACTTTTTTAACTACTAATCCATAAAAAGATGATTAGTGCAATGTTTGTATATTATTATACCAATGTTAAATAACTTGTTATTGCGAAAAATAAATTAAAAGATGTCGTTAATGATAGATGCATAAATATATATGACTAAATCAATAAGATTAAAATACTCTTGTTACGTACTTTAGAATCACACTAAAATTCATCATGAACCTAAATTAATAATTTACTTTTCTTAATGTAAAATGCAAGGCAAAGCGAAATAATTAATGCGCTAATAAGTTATGGCATTAATTTTATACATGAATAAGTTACAGAAATTATCCTCACAAAGTTTATGAATAAAATAAAATTATTCTGTTTTATTTGAGTAAATCTAAATACTTTAGTTCCCCTTATTTGTCACACTTCTAATTGTTTAGTGCAACTTTGCAAATTTTGACTTGCATGAATTTTGCGGAAATACCCATCTATACTGGATAAGGTTTTCAGATGTCGGTCGATGGTATTTAAACAGGACAATGACACAACACTTTACTTTGAGAAGCGAATGTTAAGCAGCCAGTTAGCATATGCAAATATATATATTTTCCGAAGCTCAATACACAACTATCTTGTCCAAAGAACCGATTCAGTGGTGTTTAAAAAGAATACTTCTGTAGACGATATCAACTGCCAAGAATAGTTGCCTGTTTGGATGGATCTCATATTAGAATTCAGAAGCCTGCAATTCCTCTGTTTTCTTTAGTAGAAAAGGTTATTATAGTTTAAACGCCATGTCTTTATATGTTGTAGATTCGCAAAAACCTTTTTATTTCCTAAGGTTTGTAACGACAATATGGAGATCACCGCCATTGATGATATTCACCCTGGGTCATTCCATGATTCTTTTATATGGAACCACTCCTGTGCCAGAGAATTCTGATCCACTCTTTACGGGTATAAAAAATAAAGATTAAAGCAGAGTAACCATATAGACATCCCCATAAGTTTCCAAAACTAAAAATTTCTTCATCATACACAATTTTTTTTTTTTATTAATAGTTGCTTTATCTTTCTAAGGTGCGTAATATATTATTTAATTTATTAAGAAGTTTCTTCTTTATTTCAACATCCTTCTTTTGAATAGCAACTGCCTCCTTTTGCAGATCTTCAATTTTCTTGAAATGCTCCACCATGGAAGAATAAAGCTGTGTCATAAAGTCAAGTTGAGTCTCGCACAAACTTTGCAGGTCAAGAGATGCGGCAGGATTGGTGCGACGACGCTTCCGCTTAGACTCTTCGTCGACATTAAGAGATTTGGGTTCTTCTGCAGTTTTTTCCGTTTCGTCCTCGCTCTCTATTGCCAGCACATGCTCCGCGGAGGTTGAAGCTCCATATGCTGGACTGCCAACTCCGTCCAGCATCTCGTACCATCCACATAGCTTGGCCACTTCCTCCTCCACGTCACTTATTGGCAGCTGGGAAGAAGGACCTCCACCAGTAGCCCTGATATCCGCCTTATTTTTGGCAAGTTTCTTGCGAATACTCCTCTTCCAATCACTCCAAATCTGGAATATATTGTTAAAATAGACTACTTTTCTTATATTGGTTGGATAATCATACATTTTTCCAACCTTCAACATCTTTGGTTGGAGGGCCAATTCCGTTTAAGGCGTTGCAAAGTTCGGCCCACTTCGCATCTGACGCATCCTTGTCGCCCTTTGTGAATCCCCTGGCCAAATCTGGGTTGTCCTTCATAAACCTCAGCATGACCTCGTCGTGGAATGTTGATTTATGGTTATCCCTAAAAACAATAGCTCTGAGATTAATTGAAATTAAGCAATGAATAATATTGTACTTATGTACATTTTCAAATATCCAGCTGTTTGTATTTAATAATAAACAGCTGCTGTTTTTCTCACAAAAGGGCTGCCATATTTTTTACATTATGAATTACGTTGGTTTCAATTACTTTTTAGTTCGTTTTAACCATTTAAATTAAATTGCATTTTATTAATAACATTTTGGGCCCTCCTTTAAATTAATTAAAGAAATCTTGTATATTTAAAAGTTTTTTTACATGCCTGTTTCATTTCACCAACAGTATGGCAGCCTTTTCGATAACTTTTGGCGATATTCCTAGTTCCTATCGACCTCGCCAAATCGAAAATACTTGTTATCAAATCTGAGGTGGGTTCAGAAATCAATTTGTATAAAAAAAACTACGTGGCAGAATGATATTGTGGTGGTGTGGAATAAACATCAATAGATCACTGAGTAAACTATTTTTTCCCCGTATTAAAAAATATCCGATTTGACATAAATAAGACCTTTACTTTAGAAATTGACAAAATTTCACGAATTCGAAAACCGGAGCACCGATTTTGCGATTTCAAATCAAAATCGAAATCACCGGAGCATACCTGATAAAGCTCAGAAAACAGCCAGAGAAAACGGTGTTAAGATAAGCCCGTTTATGAAAGTACCGCAGAATGCGTGTCTCTCTTATACCTGAGAAACTATAGCTGTAAGTCCTGACCTCAAAATTTATTTCTTGAACAAATATGATGTTCAACTAATAATAATTTAATTACAGCTGTAAATATTCGGGTGCTTTCTCTTATTTTAAAACCAGGTTTCACAGTAACAGCAACAAATAATATCAAAGTCCAAATGTACAACACCTGTAGGAATAGAACATAAAATTCCAGGAAGCCATATCAGCCAGTTTCTACCAAAATCTCCTCCATTTGCTCGGCCTTGGTGTTTGTCCTCTGCCAGCAAAACAAATGTTGGCCAACAGAAACTGACATAAATCACAAAACCGCACTTGGAACGGATGCGCATAGATAAACCGGACCCCAACGCTCCCACCACCTCACTCCCTCGGCAGAAATAAAGAAAAGGGACAATTGTAAAATTAAACAGCGAAAAGGCAGCACGGAGAATCCTTCGAAACTGAAAACTCTGAGGGTCCATTGGGGAAATTTTATGGTACAACGGTTTTTAGAAGTTGCACACAGCTACATAAGTATATACATCTATGTCTACATTTTATTTGTCCGCCCTTCTAGTTTTGTTTTTCAGTTTCCCAGACTGCGACAGCACCCGCGGCACCCCCGGATTGGGTCTGCAACGCTTGTTGCAAGGGTCGAGAATTCGTAGGAATCCCCAACCGACGACCCTCACCTCTTTTCTTCCTTCCCGCCCTGAAGCCGGAGTTGGAGGCTCCGCCGACGACTACTCGCTATGCATACAAAATTTGTTTAGTAAACAAAGTAATGCCATTACAAACAAATTGGACTTTGTGTGCCCATGTTGGCTCCCCAAGCCCCTCTTCTCCGCCACACATTGTTGCACTGCGATCCTTGGGGAAATCGCTCAAGAGAGCCCAGTGATGATTGAAGGAATATGTGACTGACATTTGAGTCCGCTCTGTCCGTAGATGGATAGCCTTTATTGAGTGGCAAAAGGATGAATTCGCTTGGTAGATTTTGCGGCTTGCCCGCCAGCTATTGGCTTCTCTTTGGCAGATTATATGTCATACTATTTATTCAATTTGATGGTCTTCTGAGAGACAAGCCCAGGGGCAACTGATAGCCCCCATTTTGTAACCACTTTAATGGGAGTAATTTCATTACGGCTTCATCAATATCTTTATCAAGACATGCTTTACGACCTTCTGTACCACGGCTTCTTATGCCACCTTGCAAATTCCTTTTTGCTCCGATCGAAATTGACTTCACTTTGTTCTAGCTCAACAATGCCCGACTCATGCAGTCGCATTTTCATTTCCTATTGACTCAATGGAAAATGCCAAATCAGCTAAAGCAATTTGCTGTCAGCCTCGCACCAAGGTACTGGCTATAAAAGTGACCCATTCCATTCCATGTGCCACCCAATGGCCCCTCCTTCTCACCCAGTCAATAAAATGCCTTTTAATTAATCGGACGGGACGCTTAGCCGGACGGACACTTGTCCGGACGCTGTGCGTCAGCTGTTGTGGCAGCCAAATGAGAACAGGACTCGGGGACAGGACATTCGAATGCAGCGACGAATTGTGCGCATAAATTATGCAACCAACCATTTGGGATCCCCTAACGGTTTTACTGTTTCATTTTTTTGGTACCCTGTAAGTGAAAGGAGAGGATACTCTTTACTTAGCAATTTCTTTTAAGATATGTATAAAGTATATATGGAAATCTTAATAACCGAAAGAGAGTTTATAAATATTCTGCTGAACTTATCGCCTGCCAAAAGTCTTCTGTGTGTGTGATCTGGCATAAAATTGGGTGGGTTAACGTATATTTATGCAAACCCTCGAAACTAAACTTGGAGTTACCAAACACGCTCTGCTAGAAATTAAATTTGAGACCTGGTAATGCTAATAATGCCTGGAATAGTACTTAATTGGTGTTAGCCGTCTGCACGAATATATGCAGAATAAAGTAAGGAGTGTTCCCCGTGCCAAACACTCGACTTTCTTTTTTCTTTTGCGCCATGCTGGGTAAGGGGAATTCCCACTTCGTTGACCAACAACAGTATGTTGTAAACGTTTAATTTGAGCGCGTCTCTAATCGCTGTCGTGGCAACGCTGTGTCTCCACCTGCCTCAAATCTGGGTGCAGTAATTGCGTTCATTGAATTGTTAACCGGTCTGCTAGCCCGCTCCCAGGACTTCAGTCCGCAAAAACCGCAAACTTGCAGCAATGTCGCGGTGCGGCGGCCAAAGCCGTTGTTATCCTTGTGGTCGCGGTGGCGGTGTGTGCATGTGTTCCCTTGAGCTGATTTCCACCGTTGCGGACAGCGGCGATTCGTGCGGGGTCCTTCGGTATCCCGGTCAATGCACATCAAACTTTTTGGCTCTCCCCTTTGGCCATCTGCATTTGGCATTTATTGGTATTGTTCCAATTAAAGTTGGACTTGGCCATAAAATATGCAAGCTCAGCGAACCAGTTAGCCATCCAGCCACCGCAGCAGCCATCGAACCAACTTCTGGTTCGATTTTGGCGGCCGCAGGACGACATTAATGCGTTACGGTCAATGGTTCTGACTGCAGAGGAGATGGTGCCAATAAAAGGTAATAAAAGTGCACACTTCGGTGGATAGACAATGAGGTTGGCTTGGCAGAAATGGTACTGAAGGGACAAGCATTCATTGCGGAAATATATTAATCTAATCCCATTAAAGTTATATTAGACTTCTTATTGGCATAGCTGTGCTCTCCCTTAATTATAACGTGAACGCCAAAACCCTGTTCTTGTAAGCCCTGAGCGTTTGGCCGTTAAACTCAGCTCAGGATCAAGCATTGCGATGCACTCACCTTTGACACTGACTGGCTACCAACCCGCCGCTCGAAACTTTTGTTCCGCATCGCCACATCCTGCAACCACCGACTCCCACTCCTCCCGAATCGCGTGGCACGTTTTGGCTAGAGTAAAACTTTGGACGACGCTGCCGAAAACATCTCTGGTGGCCTGGCCTGGCAACTGCTTAATCAATTACGCAACTTTGCAACAACTGGCGAAAGCAGCGGGATCTTGGCTGAAAGCCGTGCGCCGCATGCATTAGACTTAGTCAAATATATAAAACGGGAACGGGACAGCTGAACTCGAGCAATGCAGCTGTTTAAAGTTGGGTTCCTGGGCTTAGAAGAGCCATAACAAAATATAGAGAATTTTTAAATTTGTTTTATTATTATTGAAAACATAAGTAAAGTCTTCAAGTTGTATGATTGTATCAGCTTATAAGGTTCATCATGTCAGGCTTTTCTTCCCATTTCCGAAATTAAAACTATATGACCATAAATATATGGAAGTTCTCTCCATTCGGGCTTTTTCCTCTTTGAATCTAAAAATTAATTAGGCTAAATTATAAATAAATATGCTGTAAAAGGACTGATTTCGAGCCGCAGTAGGGAACCATCATAGAAATGCCCTCCAAGTCATGCTACTGTCCAGTCACCCATGTCATCTTCGACTGCGATGGAACCTTGATGGGTAATTGATCTTTGCAGCTGGAAAATCTGTTGCCGCTTAAAAGAATTCCTCTCATGTTCTTATTTAATATTACATCTCTTTTGTCTCTTTTATATTTTAAATTTCTTTTTGATTTCAGATACTGAGAAAATCTACTTGAAATCCATGCAAACTGCATTGGCTGCATTTGGCCATGGTTACACGCGGGAGTCCCAGACGCTCTATATGGGAATGCCGGCAGACCAAGCAGCGGCGGCCATTGTCAGGGACTTAAATCTGCCCGTAAAGACCGAAGATTTCTGTAAGGTATTCGAGGCAAGTGTCGAAAAATACATGACGCACGTTTCCCTGCTACCGGGGGTTAGGGAGCTGATCCTCCACCTTCACGAGTTCCGAATTCCCTTCTGCATTGCCACTAGTTCTAGCAGGCACATGTTCGAGGTAAAGGCATCGTCGCATAAGGATATCATGCTAGCCTTCCATCATGTCGTGTGCGGAGATGATCCCAGCCTAAAGCCGGGCAGGGGAAAGCCGATGCCAGACATCTTCCTCTTGGCCGCCTCGCGCTTTAATCCTCCCGCAGATCCCAAGTCTTGTCTGGTCTTCGAGGATTCTCCGAATGGACTGAGGGCCGGCGTAGCGGCTGGCATGCAGGTGGTTATGATTCCCGAGGATGTCGTGACCAACGAGCAAAGAAAAGGCGCCACTCTGGTGCTCGACTCGATGGCCGAGTTCAGGCCTCAGCTGTTCGGGCTGCCAGCCTTCAGCAAATGCTCCAAATTCGAGTTTGGCTGACATAAGCACCCCAAATTTATCCCATCCAATTCGCACTGTTTTCGAATAAATTCAATAAATTCCCCATAAATATTTCAGAAATGTCTCTCGAAAACCAGAGTATAGAACCGTACTTAAGGCGATGCTTATTTAGGCCGGTGACCCACTGTATTTTTAGACAGCGAGCGATTGCGAAGTGAGTGCATCCAGAAGATCCTCGATCCCTTTGGACACACCTTCGGCTTCGATCTCCAGATGCGCTGCATGGGCAAGCCGGAGTCCGAATAGGTCGACCTCATTGTGACTACCTACGACATGCCCCTGAATGCGTTAAGTTACTGCCAGGAGTGGAGCGACTCCTGAAGCATCTACATGACTTCAATATCCCCATGGCCATCGGGAGCAGCAACTTTCGGAACTCATTTGATGTCAAGACACGGCGCTACTCCAGACTGTTTGACGTCTTCCATCATGTGGTTCTCAGTGGGTCCGACGAAGAGGTCAAAAAGGAAAATCCTGCTCCAGACAAATTCCTCACGACGGCCTCACGGTTTGATGAGAGTCCGGAGCCGAGCTAGTGTCTCGTCTTCGAGTCTTCACTGTTTGGAATGGAGGCTGCTCTGGCCGCTGGAATGCAAGTGGTTCTCGTGCCTGATCCTCTAGTCTCCATCCGGACAAGTGCTCCGGCCACTTTGAGGCTGAAAACTTTGAAGGGCTTCAGGCCGCAGTATTTGGACTGCCGCCATTTTAAGGGGCTTTCTTGAAATTGTTCGGTGACAAAAAATACAAGGACAACCATATTTTATTGAGCAGCCTTTAAGCTATTTTTACTTTTACTTTAAAGAGCCACCTAGCATTCCATTGGGATACCTAAAATAAATCCCTAGGGTTTCCATTTGCCATGGCCAGATTTATTTGATTTTTATTTGATTTTGGGAAGCTAAAATTTGGTTCATGTTACTTTTCTTTTAATGACAAAAACTACAAATTTTGGGTATAATTAGGAGAATTCAGATATAAATTTTATAAAATTTCATAGGGATGATCTGAGAATGTGCAGCCCTCCCTGTAAAATTCCGAAAACTCCACGGGAGTGCGCCCGATGTCCGCCCATGTGCTGCTGTCCGGGGATCAGCTACTGCATTTTCGATCTGGAGAGTGCCGTTTTCGGTGAGGTTTCCCTTTAAAAAGAACAGTGCTGACCCTTCTCCAACAGATACCCGTCACATATACCGGAGGGCACTGCTGGAACTGGCCTTGAGCTATAACAGGGTGGTCCCAGAGAATTTGCTGATGCAAAGCGGACCCATGGAAACGGCCGAGATGGCCGAGTTGATTTGCCGAAAGTGCAAGCTTCCCATCGGTTGGGAAGACTTTCACTTCCAGATTAATCAACGCGCCTCCGAATTGATCGCGAATCCTCCCCTGATGCCGGGAGTGGAGCGATTGGTGACGCACCTGAGTAAGTGTTGCATAGGACTGGGTCTGGTCACATCCAGCTCCGAGTCGATGTACTGCTCCAAAATCCGCGGTCGGGAGGAGTTCTTCGAGACCTTCTGTACCGTTCTCTGTGCGGATGATGCGGAGCTGCGGGCCTTAAAGCCGGAACCGGATGTGTACTTGATTGCCTTGGCTCGCCTGGGAGACGCTGAACCCGGCTGCACCCTCGTCTTCGATGGCACCGAGAAAGGAGTTCAGGCGGCCAGTGACGCCCGTCTGCCTGTTGTGATGCTGGCCGAACCAGAGCTGCCGTGCTGCTGGTCGGAGTTGGCCACTCTGCGCCTGGAGACGCTGGAGGAATTCGATCCGGAGGAGTTCGATATGCCGCCGTACAGCAGGACCGAGTCCCCAGAGCCCCGCAAGTCACAGCGATCGAGTCGCCGAAGCTCTCGAAGGAGTTCTGCTCTGCAAAGAAAAGCGGATGAGATTCCGATGGTCGACGAGGAAGCTGAGGAGGCTGAGGAGGCGGAGGAGGGCGAGGAAGCCGCCTAAACGACATTGTCCATGTAAATTTATGACTGGAGAGGTCCTAGGACTTGTGTTGTCATATCATTGATATTTCACAAGAATTTTAAATTAAAAGTCCGACTACTTTACAAAATTTTAAAGCAATACGTTTTGTTTGGCTGTAAATCTATATTTAATGCGTCCCATCGTTTTTCATTCGTATTTAACAACTCAACAGATTTGCGGTTAAATATTTCAACTACTCAATGGCTAGTCCTGGCAATCTGCCTAAGAGCTTTTGCCACTCGCATCTGAATAATGAAAATGGCAAATGAAAAGAGCGGGATAATCAAAGCAATTCGCTGGCAAAGAACACAATATAGACTGGCACGAAGTGACAAATGTATTTAATAAAATTTGAATGAGTTTCATTTTAATTTGAACTTATTTCTTGACACATTCGCTCGAACAGAAATTGATCCCGAGAACTTTGGGCAGTGGTAAGCCGACTTAGTATTAGTAGGCATTGTGTTGTTGTTTTATCTGCTGAATAATAAATACGTTTTAATTGAAAACGTTTTAACGATGACAAGGAAATTGAATCCTATCAGCCAGCAAATGAATTTGGCAGCACACACTCCTCTCGCACAGAAAAACCAAATGCAAATTCAGATGGAGATTAAAAAGCATTATAAATAATGCCGATTGTTCGCTCGGCTCTGCCATTGTTCACTCTTCGTTGTACATTGGCATTTGGCATTTGGCTAGCTCATCAAGTGCTTTCAGTTAAAGATGATTAAGCGTTTTCCGTTCTCCCAGTGCCGCAGGATGGGGGCACTGCTAGACAATAAATCCCAGTTACTTTCAACATTTTCTTGGCGCCATCTCCGCTCTGTCTCCCTGCCAAAAGCCAATTGTTTGACAATTTAATTATTCAACACATTACGCATACGCAGTGTGCGCCGGCTCGGGGCGTGTGAATGAGTGTCTACCAGGGCGTAGACATGCAATATGTTTGCCTTGCTGCAGATGCCAACTTGCAACTTTCAGCCAACTCCTGGGCAACTTATAATTACTTAATGTTCAACTCGGAAATGTGTCTAGCACCCGCACCCACACCCCTGAAACCCGTCGGATGGCGCAAAGTGAATAAACCTTTTAACTCTCAAGGCACATTTTTTAGCTTCATTTTATTATTTTTTTCTCAGCTTACAGTGGCTTTTCTTCCGCCTTTGCCTAATGAACGAACACCACAGGAAGCACTCAAGGGCAAAAAGCTATGCAGAAATGGAAAAGTAAGAGAATAAATTATAAAAAAAGAATTAATTAATTATGAAAAAGGGAAAGTCCAAAGAAACGGACCAGAAGTAATAATAGTTGGCCATGTCAAAAGCACAATGCCCAAACGAGATCTGTGCGCGATTACTTTCCAAATTTAATTAAGCCATCTCAAGACCCCAAAGGCATCCTACACAGGAAAAGTTGTGCTGAATTTAAAACACACTTCCCTTGCCTTTTATTTAGATGGCTCGAGGGTCTAATAAATCGTAGAATACTATTGAAGCAAAGTTCCAGTGTTTTTGGAACTTATGCTGGAAGCAACCAAGGCAATTACAGCAACACGGATTAACATGTGTCGCCGAATGCTGAAAGGCTTTCCATAGTCCTCGGCAGCATTCCACTGAATTAATGTTAAAATGCAAGGACGACGGCGACACACGGGGGAGGGTGCGTGTGTGTGGACCGCCAGTTGGTGGTTTGTGTGGGCGTGGGTGTGCATTCAGAGCGCGCTTTGTGCGAGCCTTGTTATAAAGCATTAATCAAGCATACCTGCTGGGCAAGCCCCCTCCCAGCCCCCGGCCCCAGTCCCTTTGCCAGGGCCCAATCCCTTCCCCCTGCCGCTGCGGCCGCTGCCTTTGCTTGTTTGCGGTGGCGACAACGACCCATCTAGCCACGTAAACGCCCAACCACCCAACAACCCAACCTCCCAGCCAACCACCGGAGCGCCCATCCAGTGGCTCAACCACCCACCGACCGGCACCATTCAAAAGGGCACTAAATTGCCGCTCATTATGTTGGGCTGGCAAAACACATATGCGACAGTGGTGACATCGTGATATCTGAGAAAGTTCTTAATTGTTATTAATATAAGTATTATTTAAATGCAATTTCGAAGAAAGGTTTTCTTGGTAAGAAAACGAGTGTTGATTCTTAGGGGTTTTTAAATATATATTTTTTATTTACACTATTATTTTTAAATAACTTATAAAAGGACTTTCTTGATACTGTTCGATTCTTATAGTTTCTATGAGTTGAAGCTACGTAGCAGAGCTTTGAGGTGAATTTACTTGGATTATTTTCTATTTCCCTTCCCAAGTTCCTTGAGGTTGCCAGTCGACACTTTTCCCGATTTCACGCTGCCATCGCTACCTCTTATAGCGATTTGTGTACGTGTGCGTGTGTCCCTTTTGCAATTTTCCAGCTAAATGGCATACATTAATTAACGGTTTTGTGCGACAGACGACGACTCGGGTCCAGATCCAGGTTCAGGTTCAGATTCAGGTCCAGACCCAGCCTGGCATACATTCTGACCCTCACGCTCTCCCGGCTCACGAAAAAGATTAATGGTGCGCTATTAATGTGTAATGACAAATGTTAGTGCCCCCCTTTCCGCCACGCCTGCCCCGTCCCTGGGTGAGATTTCACTCGCGTTGAATGGATTTTCGTACCTCGCTGGCACGGTGTCCGTCCATTTGCCGAAAATGATTGAAATAAATATTTAATTACGGTACCAAAGTGCAACAGCAGCAGCATCGGCGGCAGACAAAACAAAGAACACAGCAACTTTGCTCTAAATTTTCATAAAAAATTCAATGCCACGTTCCGACAACGATATGCAATAAAGTGCGGGCAGGAAAATGTGTCACCGTGTTACAGATAAAAACCAAATGGGGATTGGCAAGATGATACGAACAAGGGATACTCTTTTTAAACACTTACTCTTGGTTTTAATTAAAATATTATAAAATGTATATTTCTTATTTCAAATTTAAAATGTATGATTTATAGTTTACTTTTCTGGTTTGATGCTTAAAGGAAGCAGACTCATACGTTCATGCTGAATAGATGCTGAATAAAATAAAAACTACACATAAAACTATATTCTAATGGAGTATAATATCCATTTCCATATTTCAGTTACTTTAACAAAACTCAAAAGCACTTAACGAATTCATATTTAAATGGAAAAAGATTGTAGTTCATATGTACCTAGTAATTTTATTTATTTTTAAAAATAAAAGGGATTTGCATTTTAAAGACTGATAAAATTAAATGGCTTAAAAAGAGCTTATTTTAACAAATATAACACTGTCGAATTGTAAATCCAATTGCTGCCTAGCTTATAGTAATTTCTGTGTACTCCAAAGTCAGATGAAACCAGAAATAGGAAAACATCAACGTCAGCGTCAAAGTGACAACAACAGAAGCACAAGAAAAACTCTGCCCGGATCCATCCGAGCCCTGGAGATGTGGCCCTGGAATCGGAGGTGGGACACGTGAGGTGGACACTTTGACCAACTGCTGTTGTGGCAAACAAGTAAATAAATGACAAACTAAAGCCAAATTAAGTAAATAAAATTGTTGCCGCTGTCAGGGACATAAAGTGACGCCTGACACGGACACGAACATGGACGCAGGACACGGGACTTGCGGCACACAGGACTCGGGACCCGGAGACTGACAGGACACTGGTTCGGGTTCTCAGTCGCAGGCCTTCAGAGTCATGTGACAGGCCTGAAAATGTCAACAAGTTTAGTTGCAACGGGCGGCAGGAAAAACATTGGCCAGCCAAAGATCAGGCAAAGGTTAAAGGTTCGGACCGAATTTAAGGTAAGAAAAAGCATGCGGATATTAAAAAAGTGCGATAACCTCTGAGGCTTTTCAGAGCAGCCTAGACGAGCCCCGCTCCATCTCAGTGTCAGCCGCATTGGGCAGACAAACGCCGACATGTGTCAAAACGAAAAGCGCACAATTTATCAAAGGCAACAATGGCCAAAATAAAAAAAGCAGAATCACTGAGATCTGAAGAGGAAACAATGGGAGAAACAATACAAGAACAGAAAATACTTTTTGTTTATATTTTAAATTTGAGTAACTATCCTTTTAATTGTAAAAATATAAACAATGTTTTTTCATAAGAAAATAAAACACATCTACAGTACTATCAACCTTAGGCTTTAAAAGCACAAATGAACACAAAGCGAGTTTCTGATAGACACACAAATCCTAGACCAAGCCAGGACAAGGGCTTAAAAGTGGCAAAGGACGAAAAGAGGTAAAAAGTGATAAAAGCGCAGCGTTGACGTTGTCAATAGTGGCCAAAGAAAGGCGAGAAAGGACTCTGAAAAGCTCTGGTTGATGATTCGTAAGCCAAATGAAAAATCGGCTCCCAAGTGGGTGCATTCTTCATGTGTCCTTCCGACTCCTTGCAGAAACATTCGT
Organism: Drosophila nikananu; assembly: GCA_008042635.1. Lineage (NCBI taxonomy): Eukaryota > Metazoa > Arthropoda > Insecta > Diptera > Drosophilidae > Drosophila > Drosophila nikananu. The sequence goes on from VNJV01005985.1 coordinate 21,468, forward strand.
CACACTTCACCAAAAAGCGCTTCTATATGATTCCGTCAGTGTGGAAATCTGAGGTCCTCTTCTCCCTTTTAGTCAGTCTTTTGATTTTTTTGTTTATGTGGGCGGATTATACGGTTACATAAATTAATCTGACCACGCCTACGCAATATTCATGCGTGGAAGGCTTCGAAAAGATTTTGTTTGTGCCATTCAACAATACCGCAGAGCCAGTAAAAAGGTCAAATTAGATTGTGTGTCCGAAAAATACCCTCGTCAGAATGAAGCCATTCGGATCAGAACACGAACCTTTAAAAAGGCGAAGAATAAAGCTGTAATTTGTATATTCGGACTGTTTTTAAAATTATTTTTAAATAATATAAGTTTAAAAATTGTATTTAAAGTGCATACTTGAAACGTAAACGCGTTAAATAAATAACAATGACTTCATATGCAGCCATATGATTGAAACAATTATAAAGTAGTTTCAATAAATCGTTTTAGTTTAAAATACAAATATTTATATTAGGCAGAATTGTTTACGAAGCACACTATTTATTTTACAGCGTAAAACTGTTGCTGTTATTTCTTTCATTTTAATTTTCGGAACAAATTCGTGACATTTATTTTTTGGTTTAATGCCTTTTTTTCACCAAGCGGTTTTTATTGTTTGCCTGCTGTGTGTTGGGTTTTCCCTACGCCACCAACGCCCTCCGCCTCCTGTCTTGTTTGTGTTTCATTAAGATTTTTTGTCATTGTCGAGAACTCGCTCCTCTCGACTCGGGACTGCGATAAAACTAATGTTGACTTTGGGCTGACCCGCTTTGCTGGTTCATATATGCATATGGATACATGTGGCTCGTGTGCCTGAACAGCAACAAAAAATGGCAATAATTATAGCTGAGGTCACAAAAAGTTTACATATCCATGTGCGTATGTTTCTGCGGTCGGGTCGGTTGGGTTTGGTTTTTGTAGCTCTCCGTCCAAGTAAAATGCAATTACACTCGTATCTATTGCACTCGCAATTGTTCCGCAGCTGTAGCTGTGTGCTGTGTGTGTTCAAGTTATGTTGTGCAATTTCATATTGAGGTCACTGCTACTGACAGTAATTTATAAAAGTTTTGATTATTTTTTCTACCCGCTCGCAGAAAAAGGTCAAGAGTTTTGCTCATTTGTAGTCACTTGATGTTGGTTGTTTAGGGTGAAAGGAAGCTGGATTAAATTGGAATTTTATCCGAACAAAATAAAGCCAAGACCGCATAACATTTATATTAAATTTGGTACTCAAAGGCATTGCAGCTGGCAAACGTTTTAATTTCATTAAAAACATATTTTTTATTTAATAGTTTTTAGTTTTAGTTATTTAAAAAGTTCAATTTGTAAATGAATTCACTTAACTGAGTTCATAAATTTAACTTGTAAAAAATAAAAGTAATATTATTTATTATTATTTATTTAAAATATTTGTTTAAGTATGTAATTGAAAGCTTAAACAAGCCTCTCACATTTGTTTTATATTATAATATATTTATAATATCTGTCAGTAAAAGTGGGTGCTTTTAATGTTAAATCTTTTCAGGAAGGAAGCAAACTCAAAGAAACTAATTCAACATCCTAGGCTGATGTAGAAATTACAAGTGTTTTTAAAACACGGTTTTCCAAATTTTTTAATACGAATTAGTAAAATTGACCAGCATAATTTTGTACACTACTTCTATGGCTTTTAAAAAACTTTATAATTTCTGAAGTGATGCCGATAGTCTTGGGCAAATTGTTAAGGAGTTTCCAGGACAAGTGATTTCTGTAGCACCCCAATGAATGGGTTTTAAAAATGCTTTTGAAAACGAACTCCACAATCGGCGAGAACTTTAACTTCTCGCTGGCGCCACCTACTCTCTCGCTGGCTGGAAATTCGCATTTTCACTCTCATTTCCCTCAATGCGCAGACTCAACTCTTCTCGGAGTCCCGAAGCCATTACTCAGGCAGCTCTGAGCGGAGTTCCTGCTTCACTTCTAATGTGAAGCAAGTGGGAGAAGGATGTGCAGGCAGCATTGCCTCGAAAGAGCCCAACAATTGCCAGCTTTGGTATGGGCCTTATTTTTAATGTCGGGAAGCATAAAAAATTATATATATAAATACGCATAAAAGTAAAAATATTAATAAGGGTTTTGTCAGAGAGAGCGTAAAACTGATTGCGTGGCACTTAAATTTTTTATGGTTTTTGGCCGTTAGGCCCTCAAGTGCGGCATTACCGTGCACCCCGTTGTTTGCATCCCTGGCTGTATTTAAGCGGGCCATGAAATATGCATGAGAATCTGTCTGACTGACCGATACGCCGCGATATGCGGATGCAGAAGTTCGGAAAACAGTATGTGCGCCAGCTGGCGGGAAATCAGGGGACAAGGCCAAGAGTCGTCGAACTGTGAAAGCGGCTCAAACCAACTATACATAACACCCCACTGCCCACTGCCCACTGCCCGTTTTCATATGTCTGAGAGCCAAGTGTTAAAGCATTTCGCCAAATTATATTTTCACCCGTTGCGAACTTTATTAATATTATTTTTATTATTATTATTGCGGCCCTGAACGTGTGCTGGCATAATTACCTCGACGCCGTCCGGCCCGAAATTGGCCAATCTCTGTGATAATAAAAACGCATAAATGCCAGGGCATCTCCTTTGCCACCGCCGCCGCTGCCGCCAGCCCATGGAAGCTCAACGGACAGCGACAATATTTTAATTAACTTAATTAAGCAATTTTTATTTGCCCACAGCCAGGTGAGGCTGCATCGGTGGCCCAATCTCCCACACTTCGTTCCTGGAAACTCGTGCTCCCATTGTTTGCCTTGTGATGAACTCGAAAGGACGTTATGAATGCTGGAATTAACCCAAAAAGCATTATCTGTTGTGTTCGGGTTCGGCTGAGTCGCCTGAGTCGGCAGATAAAATGGACACTGAACTTTGGGATAAGAGTTCGTGAACTCGAAGCGAATATGCAAGATATCCTCCTTAATTAACATTAACAACAAAGAAGTCCTACATGGAAACGAACATGCAAATAAGTTGTAGAGGTTCCGAAAACATGATTTTAGAATTAAACAAGTAAGAAAGCTACAGTCGTTCGTGAACGACTGTTATATACCATGTACCAAAATATATCGCCGCTTTTGCCTATTGCGACGTTTGCCTATTAGAGAAATGTAAACAAACTCGCTCTTTGCAAAACCACCACCACCTCATGCACTTGCGTGTGCAAGACAGAGACAAAAATAACCCCTCCTCTCTTTTTTGCGCACGGGAGTTAGTTTCTTGCGCTCATCAGTTTTGTTGCTGTTTTTTGGGATGCACCTGTTGCTAGCTGCCAAATAGATAGCACACTGATAAGTAAATAACTTTTGTGTTTTTCACCCGATCTTTACCAGATTTTCGGTATTGATACATATTCTACATATGCATGCCTATGCACAAAAAGAAAGATATATGGTAATATTTGCGGCTGCAAAACGTTTTTATTGATTTGCGGGGGAGTGGGAGGGAAATTTTTAAATCTGAAACAAACTTGATCTGCTTGCAAAACATTCCGACCTACATACCGAATTTGGTTACTCTAGCTCTTGTAGTTGCTGAGATCTAGGCGTTTACACAGACGGACAGACGGTCAGACGGACAGACGGACAGACAGACAGACGGACAGACAGACATGGCTAGATCGACTTGGCTGTTGATGCTGATCAAGAATATATATACTTTATGGGGTCGGAATTGATTCCTTCTGCCTGTTACATACATTTGCACGAAATTAATATACCTTTGTACCTACGGTACATGGTATAAAAACAGCTTTATTGAGCTTCAAAGTTATATACGAAAAAAAAAGGATACTTGGAGGTCGATTTTAAGTCTAAAATAAGTCAAGTCGAAGTTGTATGTGCATTCAATTTAATTTACATATATCAGATTTGTTGGGCTTTTAGAATTTTGTTCAGATTAGCGTGGGCCTGCATTAAACTTTAAATAAAAGAGACTGCAGTTACTGGAATTGAAAATAGACCTGATATGTGAAAAGGCGTCCCAAGATTTTGGTTCTTCGCTTTGGTTTCGACGATCGTCAGGGATTGACTACTACATAGATATTTTGCCACCGCCTAGCCACTTTTGAAGAGCAAAACGGCCACCTGGCCCAGGTAGAAGTATACGAAGTTTCGCGTTTCGTGGGTCACATACGAACCGAAGTGGTGGCCGACAATGCAGTGCCAGGTGGGATTGTACTTCCTGTCGAACTCCTTCTTGATGTACGCGGCAACGTCCTTCTCGATGTTATGCTTCTCCATCGCCTTGGTGGCCGAGTCGATAGCATCTTGCTGCATCTCCTCGCACATGTCCGCATTTTTAATCACTGCTTGGCGATCCGACATTCTGAATCTGAATTAAAGACTTGGACATACTCCTCTTATCGTTCAAGTATCGGCTTAATATTTACCTTTTCCCTGAGACGTCTTACTTTGAGATTCACTCACCTCAGCTCTGCTCACTTCTGCCCCAGTACCATTTAATTTTGTGTAGAAATGTAGTTTCCAATTTGAAGGATAAATGAAAAGTGGCTTATGTTTGGAAAATGAAATTGAATTTAAAAATCATATCGTTTTAGTTCACAACAAACAGGAATATTTATGGGATCAAAAAATTTAATCAAGTAAGAAAGCTACAGTCGTTCGTGAACGACTGTTATATACCATGTACCAAAATATATCGCCGCTTTTGCCTATTGCGACTTTTGCCTATTAGAGAAATGTAAACAAACTCGCGCAAAACCACCACCATCTCATGCACTTGCGTGTGCAAGACAGAGACAGAGATAACCCCTCCTCTCTTTTTTGCGCACGGGAGTTAGTTTCTTGCGCTCATCAGTTTTGTTGTTGTTTTTTGGGATGCACCTGTTGCTAGCTGCCAAATAGATAGCACACTGATAAGTAAATAACTTTTGTGTTTTTCACCCGATCTTTACCAGATTTTCGGTATTGATACATGTTCTACATATGCATGCCTATGCCCAAAAAGAAAGATATATGTTAATATTTGCGGCTGCAAAACGTTTTTATTGATTTGCGGGGGAGTGGGAGGGAAATTTTTAAATCTGAAACAAACTTGATCTGCGTGCAAAACATTCCGACCTACATACCGAATTTGGTGTTTCTAGCTCTTTTAGTTGCTGAGATCTAGGCGTTTATTGATTTATTGATTTTATTGATTTGCGGGGGAGTGGGAGGGAAATTTTTAAATCTGAAACAAACTTGATCTGCGTGCAAAACATTCCGACCTACATACCGAATTTGGTGGCTCTAGCTCTTATAGTTGCTGAGCTCTCGGCGTTTACACAGACGTACAGACGGACAGACAGACATGGCTATATCGACTTGGCTGTTGATGCTGATCTAGAATATATATACATACTTTATGGGGTCGGAAATGCTTTTACATTTGCACGAAATTAATATACCTTTGTACCTACGGTACATGGTATAATAAGGATTGAGAAATATATTAATATTATTTAGTTTTCATATATTATAGATAGATAGCAAACGATAATTAAATATTTTAATTGTACCTTGAGAAGATATAAAAACATATTTCATCATTTTCTGCATAACATTAGGCAAAATTATTTCCCTTCCTTTTAAAGACCGAGACGATTGCATCCTGCTTCGGCTTTCGATGTTTTCGGCTTTTCAATGTTTCCCCTTAAAAAAATACAAATTTACTTAAATTTTGAGCGACTTTATTCAATGGCTATTCACGTGATCAACATGACTCTCGAGGTTGCCTTCAAATCACAATCGCATGACACGAATGGGCGGCCGGAATTTGCACTTAATATGAAATCCGTTAATTTCCTGGCTGCTCCTTTATCCATAAGCATACTGCAAAAGGTTGTTAAATTCGATTAGACATGCAATCAGCGCACGAGACTTCAACGGCTAAGGGGGAAATTTTAGATTGAATTTTAATAACAGCATTGCGCGGACACTAATCAAGTAATGCAACCAATTTGGAGGGGTTTGATGTACACGTGGACATGTGAGTGTGCTCCTGCCTTAACAACGACAACATCGTGAACAAATTTCACTTGTTTTTCCTAATGAATACGCTAATTTAGTGGACACACGCCATGTTTATGGTCGCGCTTATTTCTCCGGGTCCTGGGCTTGGTAATCTAATTTATGGCATGTCTGCTCGGGGTTTAAATCGGGTTTGCTCCTACTTCCGCTAACTTCTTATAATTTCCGCAAAGCTAAACCATTTCGTTTGCATCATGAAGACTGAATAGTTGGAGAATTTGCCAATTAAAACTTAATGAAATCACCCAAAGGGGTTAGCTTGTTGCTATGTTTTATAAAATCTATGAAACGAACACACCTAAATATTACATTTTTCTAAAATATATGGTATATATATACAATCCATTTTAGTTGTAATTTTGAATGTTCAAAATATCTTCAAATTAATATAAATAAAGTAAATAAAATAACAGAAACATATTATTTACATTACTATTCTTCTATAGGCTCTCAAAAATACCTTGAGTCACTTGAGTACGATGTATCTCTTGAACTCCATAGCCCGACTCCCACTTTAATGAAATACCCAGGAACGAGTTTATCCGACTTCGAGCACTTTACCTGCAGTGCATTTTCTGACAGGACTCAATTGTGGAAATGAAAAATAACTTCATAACCGCATGTTAAATCTTTTCTGACCCAGAACGCCCCGTTTCCTTTTCGGGCTTTGTGCCACATCCGCAGAGCAAAAGCTCAAGGAAAGGCAACACAATCGCACAATATTTCCGGGCAGAGGTAATAAATAAATTGCATACGTAATTAAAATCGACGACTCTGCACAGGACTCCGACTTGGGCACCTCCTTCTCGTGATGCCGACGCAGCAATTACACCAACATCGGCAACGGCGGGAACAATGCCAGGAACAAAAGTTTTCCGACTTGACTTGTGTGCTGTGTGTGCTTCCCCTTTAACGTCAACTGTATTTCTTTTCCCATTTTCCCGCTCCTCAGCAGCTTTTGTTGCTGCTGTTGCCTGTTGGCAGCTCTTTTGTTTTTAAGTCAAGTTGCATGCGAACAACATGGAAATGGTTAATGGAGGTAATGGCGAAATGGGCTGGAAGGTAAGCAACGCCGCGTTGAGTTCCCTCCTTGATTCCGAGAATATTCCCTACGTAGCCACGCAAGAAGTCTTGACTCTGGCTACAAAGGTAAGATATTTTTGTTAACTTAATTAATATAAGAAATAAAGGCCAAATAATAGAATTAAGACATGATTTTGTTCTTCCCAGATACGTAAGAGATTTATTTCGGATAAACAAATAGTCATAGCTAAGAAATCCATCGAATATTTTAAAAGGGTATTCAAAATTTGGAAACAAACAACCTCAACTTTATGTTGCTTTTAATTTCACTTCATGAGCAATCAACGTCAGCGTCGACGTTACGCCTTACTTGTTCAACAATTTGCATGACAAAAGCCCAGACTCGGGCATAGACCACCTCAAATGTCGAATATCTTTCACGATTCTGTATTGTTGTTTCTCTACCATTTGACAAAAGTCGCGAAAAGAATTCCAGCGATGAATTCGAAAACAAATACACAATGCAAACATGTCGTGAGAGAGAATTTCAGAATTCGGGGAGCCACTTAAAGACCTTAAAGGCGGGAGTTATGAAAGCGTAAATGCTCTGGTTGTCGTCGTCAGGCGAGCCATTAAAAAATCAAAACAAGTTAACGGCAACGGTAACCCAACTAGCCGAGGCGATGGCGATGGCGAAAGGCGAACCGGAAGCCGGAAGTGAGAACAGGGCTCAGTGCCGCAAGTTTGCGGTGGCGGCATGCGGCATGTGCAGGAAGTATACCCCTCACTCGCATACACACAGAAAACACAGCAAGGAACCAGGTCCTGGCGATGGTGTAATTCCTCTGTGTGTTGTTGTGGTTGTGCACTCAACGAACGCAAGTCAAGTTTCATATATTTAAAATGGATAATTATGTAAATAATGTACTATTTTTTCTTTAAAAAGTATCCTTAAAGATATCAATTTACTTGTTTGCTAAAATCTCAGAGATCCTGTCAAAATGAGGCAAGGGTTTCTTAAATATAGTGTTATAACGTCACCTTAAGCACTCCATTAAGCGTAAAATAACTGACTTCGGTACTACAATAATAATATAAAAATGTTTACTGCACTACTGATATTTAATTATTTTTTATAACCGAAAGTATGCTTGTGAAACATTTGTACTATTATTTATTGAGAAGGAACGTTCTTAAAAAGTAAATCTATAATCCTATTTTTAGAGTGTGGACTTAAATCCCGTTCCTGGCGACTCCAGACTCGCGATAAAAAAGAAAGATTGTGGGAAAGGACTCAGGGTCTGGGGCTGATGTGTGTTTGTCTGTGCCAAAGACCGTGTGTGAGTTGTGCTGACATCGGGCACCCTTGTTCGCGACGGAGCACAACAAACTAGGGTCACTTGCCCTGCCCACACCCCGTGTTTCCGCCTTTGGGCAACAAGTCATTGACAACGGCAACAGGAAGAATAAACTCCTGTCTGCCATCTCTAGACTTTAAAAGCGGGACTCCACTTGCCCTTGGCCAACTTGAATTTGGCCCAAGCAAACGACTCTCCTTCTGCGAATATCTGCACTCTACACTCTTGGCTTGGGCAGATGTCAGCGTTTTGGCATTATAATGCCATTAACTTTGCCATAATTCAGTGCTGCTGCGTAGTTTCCCAGCGACAATTTATGCATAATGAGCACGGTCTTGTCCTGTTCCATACTCCATGCACATGCAACTGGCAACTGGCAACTGGAAACTGGCAAGCTGGAACCCAACGAACAAAGCTGGCGGAACGAGTTCTATATCTTATATATGAAAAGTAATGGAATAGAGGATAACTGGAGTTTATGCTATCCTAAGAAACCGATTTAAATGTGTAAATCCTTATTCCATATGAAAATATTTCCCCTCAAACCTTAATTCACCTACGAAAACTAACATTTTGTTTGCTGGGTTACACGAGAGCTCTCCGAAAATGAGCTTCTTGTTGGCCATGTCGCCCGCTGGGTAACTGACTGTAGTCAGCAGTAGTTGGCAGAGTCATAGCCATATAGCTGGCAACAAGCTGACTTGAACTAAGCCAGCCCGGGCATATTAGCAGGGCATATGGAAGCTGTACCAGGGAGGGTGGGTTCTGGGAGGCCCAAAGGCAGGTGAAATTTCTTGGAAACTGCAAACTGAGAGCGGAGTTTCGGTTGGCAAATGACTTGCATTCCGATTGTATGTGGGTGGGCACTGAGCTTAAATTTCCTGCTCCCGACTCGTGAACGTCAGCGAATATTTTTTAGTTATTTGCGTTTCGGGGATTTTACACTTGACTCGAAAAATATATGGCACCGCACACACAGGAAATAGGAGAAAGGACGTAAAGCGGGGGGTAACGTTTTCACATCCTGCATATTTGCATTGGGCAAATTAATTTTGCCTGCCATATTTACACTTCCCGCACTGCGCCTTCGCCTCCATTTTGAATTCGAGTGTAATTGTGTGCGTGCTCACCCATACAAACATATTTGGTTAATTAAAAATGGCTGCAGAATTATTTGACTTTTATTGCAGAACGCCTGTTGCCTGAAGTTTCGTGTTGATTAAATTAAAGTCGTCTATCTCAGGCCACAGATTAGTGGTTCTCAGTGCTGGTTCTAGGCTGGGCTTGAGGGAATTCTGGCAGGCTAATTTTTAACTTTTAACTATAATGTCATGACACCTGGGGCTAACAAAAATATATTTATTCATCAGCCGGAGTGTCAATGTACATTTGGCCCTCTAAAGCCGGTCAGAGGATGGCTGAATAAATTCGTATGCAAACAAGTACCGCGTAAATGTCAACAAAATGTATAACATAGAAAATATTTGTATACGCAACCCGCAATATTTTATTTCTCAATTCAAAAACCATGTTTATTTTGGTGGACATATAAAATATTTGCGTTCCATTAGGAATATTCATTGTTTTCATTACTTTGCCTCAGCAGAGTTAACAAGTTCAAGTTCTGAAAAATGCACCTCCTTTCAAATATAGTAAAAAATACCATCACATGGCAGTGTTTGCATGCCCTTTGCATACTTTTCCCAACTGTTTTCCCACTTCTTTCGAGTGCACTGGGGAAACTTTCACATTTGTCTTTGTCAGGCTCAGATCAAAGTTTTCGGCTTAAATTTCTGCATGCACTTCAAACACGCAATTGGCATGTGACGACAAAACATACGAATCGAATTTTTCTTATCTGCTTGCCCAACTTTTTTTTCGCTTTGTTGATATTTCAATTTGAAAAGTTTGACTTAGTTTCCTTAGCGTTGGCAGCTTTTCGATTAAAGTTTTGCATGCGGCAGATTAAAAACTTTTCTATCCAAAGTTGATGCAACTTTTGTTCCTCTCTCGGTTATTTTTCCTATTTTTTGTGGCATTTTTAGCATTTCTTGGCAACATTTGCAGGCATCACATCCAATTGCCAAGTGGCACAGCAACAAGCCACATAAAGTAAATGTGTGCCTTCAATGGGTTAGTAGAGGAATTTACTAGAAGAAAACTCTAGTCACAAAAGTATTAACAAGTTGTGTCATTGGAATGTATTGAAAATATTTAATAAATAAGTGGGGTGCTATTAGGGAGCTCAGAGAGAAATAGTTTTTTGAAGGGTTATAAGCTCTTCATAGAATGCATTTATCACACGAGTTTTAAAAAGACTTTTTACATTTATTGCTATGGGAATGGATTTGTTTATTTGTTTTCTTTACAAAAACAAATTAAGCGCTCATTTAAGTCAATTCTCACCATTCTCGGAATTATTTTTCAATAGATTTAAAAAAGCTTAATTTCTCGAACGAGCCGAAAGAACCTAAGCGAACACACAGGCTGAAAAGAAAAACATTTTCCTTTTTAATGTCATTTAGGACTTGTTGGCATTTGACGGGAAAAAAATTTAAATTTTTAATGCTATTTCAGCGTAATTTGGCAGTTCGTTAGGCTTGTTAAGAAGGCACTCACGCACGTAGCCACATAAATATGAAAACCAACAAAGGCCGCGAGAGGGAGCGAAATGGCGAACAGAAGCAAACCAAGTGCCATATTTGTGGTTATTTGTGTGGGCGAATGTGCCTCATGACACATCGTTACGCTTTGTTAATGGACCCGGGGCCTAAATAAAGTGAAACGGAAACGGAAGCGGGGCGAATGTGTGGAAGGAATGTCTCAGCTGGAAGAGCACATCAAATTATATTTAATTATTTAAATCATGATAATTTACATGCATTAAAGAGGATGATGTCAAAAAATGCCAATTATACTAGACAATTAATTTATTCATTATACCCTTGCAGGGTATTATAATTTTAGTCAGAAGTTTGCAACGCAGTGAAGGAGACATCTCCGACCCTATAAAGTACATATATTCTTGATCAGCATCAACAGCCGAGTCGATCTAGCCATGTCCGTCTGTCTGTCTGTCTGTCTGTCTGTCTGTCCGTCCGTTTCTACGCAAACTAGTCCCTCAGTTTCTGCTATCTTCAAGCTATCTGGATGAAACTTTGCAGATATGCTCCTATATGCTCTCACTGCTATATATGTCGGAACGAGCCGGATCGGCCGACTATATCTTATAGCTATATAGGAAAGATCGGTAAATTTTAATGAAAAAAATTATAACTTAGCCAATTTTAGATATGGCCATTCTGTATTATTCTTGAATTTCGGTTTAAATTTGATCAAAATCGGACAACTATATTATATAGCTGTCATAGGACCGATCAGAAAATTTTGATGAAAAAATCTAACTAAGCCAATTTTTCACATATTTTCATAAAATTTGAGATATAGACATGTTGTATTATTCCAGAATTTCGGTTTTAATTTTATTCAAATCGGACCACTATATCATATAGCAGCCATAGGAATATATATATAAATTAATTAAATTCGTTCGCAACATTTTTCGCTCGCAACCTTTCTCGTTCGCAACATTTTTCTTTCGCAACATTTACCTTATGTCAGTACCCGAGAAAACGTAAAAGTCAGAAGATTTTTCTTTTTCTTCTTACTTACTGCAAGGGTATTTAAACTTCGGAATGCCGAAGTTAGCTTCCTTTCTTGTTTTCTAATAAGTTCAATAGTTTTTAAAGTAATATAAGAAATGTTTGTATATTAGGATATTTAATTTAACACTATTATTAATTTTAACTTGGTGCTTCTTCAGGAAAATTATAAAAGCAAAATGATAGAGCATTCCTTAAAATAATATAAGCTTTTTTTCTTTTATTTTTTAATTTTTATCTTTCGTTAACAAGTACAAGGACCCAATAGCAAGTCTCGCACAATTTTTTTATTTTATTTGGCTTAAAGCGATGTCCTCTAGTTCCCTCTCCTTCTCGTTCGCTGGCTGTCAGCACAAACAAACTCACCTAAGCAAATACGTCGAACATTTGGGAATGTCTGGGTGCCACACCCCCATCTTCCCGTCCCTTTGCAATCCCATTTCCATATATCCAGAGAGGAGGTCCTAAAATGTAACTTTAAACTGCCTGAAGCTAAGGCAACAACATCAAACACTTTGCTTCCAGCGTCAGCCCGAAAACTGCATGCGTGTGTTTACTCTGCGTTAATGAAGTTGTGCGATGGCTGCACACGAAGAAAATTTAGAAATTACGTTTCATAATAAAAAACTCAATTTTATGTTAATTACAAGTTTTTCTTGAATTAAAAAAAATTACTTAAAACCCTTTAAAAGGTTCCAAAAATAAGGCCACATCAGTCAAACATTATCAAATCAATTTAAACATAATTTCGTTTGTCGAAAATTAAATTGATTACTTTCACATTAGCTTACTCTTACATTTCTGATTTCGGAGTTTTTAAAAGTTTGGTGTTTGGAAGTATAGTTCTCACAAAAAACTTTAATCTACAAAAGTAGAATGAAATCCAAATCTATCTCTAAACTGAATCTAGAAAGCTTAAGCCTTTCCAACTTCGTATTTTTAAGTGTAAGCAGGGAAAATTTTGATCTGGGAAAGTGGATGGAAAATGAAGGCAGGCAGTGGGTGACGTTGTCTACGAATGCAGACAGCTTAGCGTCATCAGCGCCCTGGTTGGCAAAGGTAAATGGCAGCTGTAGCGTTAATACCGCTGCACATGAAGGGCAAATGGAATGAAATCGCAGGCAGACAGACAGAGATAACCATAGCGATGCACTCTCTCTTTCTCCCTGCAACTCCCGGGCATCAGCCATCAATGTCAGAGCGTGTCTTCTATGCAATTAGTGCTTTTGTTGATTATGCTGCAAATGTGTGTTGGGGATTTTCGCTTATTTTTGAAACTCCTGTAGTTAGGGTAGAATGTGTTTATTGGTGTTCTTTGCAATCAGGATATTAGGCTGCAAATGTAATTAAAAAGGAGTCCTTTTTTCTCATTTCCATCACATTTTTCTAACAAAATAGCCTCATTTTGAAGTCAACTGATTTGTAATATGTTTCTTTTAATTTTAACAACTTTACCTTCTTAGAGGGTATTTCTAGGTCGAACTTGACTCTCCATCCGTTTTTATGTTGTTAGGGCAAAAACTTCGTCGTTAGCTGTTTGAGCATGCTTAATTAAAGAGAATTTTGAAATGATGAGCAAAAAATTTTGATGAAATCTTAATACAGATAATGAAGGATGTGAAAGAAGCTAAAAGGACCTGAAAATAAAAGATTATACATGTGTTTCGAGACACACTTTGTTGAACATATAACCAAGCATTAACCCAATTATTTAATTTTCTATGGTTCATTGAAGCACTTTACTTATCTAGACTCTGGCAGGCGCACAATCCCTCAACAAAATGATCTATGCGGCTAATCACGTACATGGCATAGAGAAAAATTCAACAATTTTTACAAATGGCTGTGCCAAAAAACAAATTTATATGTATTGAAAAACAAGAGAAACGCGGAAACGGAAGCACTGGAAAACCAGTTAAGGGGCGTACAAAAAATTGGAAAACATTAAACAGATTTAAGCAAATTTGTTTTGGTGCGTGCGCCATCAATAACTTTGGCAGCATATTTGACTTGTTACCCCCAGGTTTTGCAACCCTTTTCGGGGGTTGGTTACAAAAAGGGTTACCATCAAACGCAAAAAAAAAAGCAACTGGCACAAGAATTTTGTTTGGTTTTTCCGGTGGCTTCCCTTTTCCTGCTTTCGCTATCTGACTTGGGCTAATGTTTGCCCATCTCTAACTTCAGTTTCATGCAAATGTGCTCCACTTCGCTGTTGTTTCCCCCGAATTTCCCCGCTTTTCTCCCGAGAACCACCAACTGGGGACGCCCTCAAATTGCCCGAAAAAGTATGCAACACTTGACAGTCTCTGGCAGCGACGTGGCCCGTGCTAATTTTGTGTTTCCCTTGCCTCAACTTGGCCGTGTGTAATTTTCAAATCGATAAGCAACAGAGTGCAGAAGCTACTCTACTGCCTTGCCCTCCTTTCCTTTGTTTTCGCACAAAATACCTTCATAAAGCTATATATTTTTGCATGAAAATCACGAAGTTCTTGTCAAAAAGGCTTTTTCATACTTCATCAAATTTTCGCCTTGACGCTGGCGGAAATTCGTTGGCAACGCAATTGGTCGGCCACTCAAAAGTATTACCACAATGGGCGTGGTCGCACCCCCCTCCAATATGGCGGCACAAACAATTTCCAAAGTTGTCAATAAAAAAAGCCAAAAAATGGAGGCGGTTTCCTACTGCTTGAATATCTGAGCAGGTTGACTAAACTCCCAACGGGCCTTGTTGTCCTCTCCGCCCGACTTGTCACCTGCAGCGAGGTAAGCCGCAGAAGCGACAAAGGATTGACATACTTCAAGTGCCAGAAACTCAGAAACTGGAATACGATGAAACCGCATTTCGTATTCATGAGCTTGCCGGCTTCAAGACACGTTTGTGGGGTTCTTTTTCCGGCGCGTAGAAATACTTTTATTTATTGAAATCAATCAAAACTTTCACTAGGTATTCACATGGGGGAAGGAACACATTTTATCGTAAAAAAATCTTTAAAGGAAGCAATTTTCTATACAAAATATTTTACAAAAATCTTTAAGAAACTATTTTATAGGTGGGGATAGTGTTTATATTTTATAAAATTAAGATAGTGGAAAGGAAAGGCCATCCTTTTAGAAGGTAAATATAAATTGTATTAAAAATGTGCTGGTAATTACCAAATTATTTAAAGCTGTTTTATTACATATTTTTAAACCTTTAATTATCATTCCTCAGTTTTACTGAATTTGCTTGAAAAGTTTAGTTAGTTGATTCTGCGAAGAAATTGTTTTAAAGTTTCTGGCGATTTAAAATGTAAATAGCCAGCAATTAGCTGGAAAACGGCGGCATATGCAGGCTTAAAATCGTACACACACTCTGGCACTGCAGCACACAAGGACACACACGGCCGCATACGCACCTGCATAGTGCCGGCTGTCACCTGGCATCAATGCCCCAGATGCCGCTGGCGGTGTTTCCGTTCCCCGCTTTTCCTTGGCCCCACTTTTCCGCTTTTCCCCCCTTAAACTGCGAGCCAAACAATGCAGGCAGCCAAGTGGGAGAGCTCAACAGTGGCAGGGAGGGGGACAGAGGCGAGGTGGCGCCATTGTGCCTTTGTTGGCCACTTTTTTTCGCCTCCACTGTGTGTTGGGGTACAGCTATGATCATAAGTTTAGTATAAAGTATATAAAAAATATATAATTATTTTTAAAATATAAAGATGAAACTTATGAATTAACTGAGCAGTTCATTAAAGTTTCGTATTGATAATTCAATAATTTTAGATATGATATAAAAACTATAATTTAAATTCCTAAATCGAACCTATATCATAAGTCGTATTTTAAACTTCTATTATTGTTAACACGCCTGTACATTTGTATGTGAAACCCAGTGTTGCATGGGGCATTGTGCAAAACTGAGGCCCGACTCCGACTTGTTGCCACATCATCATCGTCATTACCATCGTCGTCATCGCAGTCCAGCACTTGGCTTGTAATGAGTTTGCCATTTTATTTTATTTATTTGTCCGCGCTTTGTTTCAGACGACAAACAGCGACAGCCGTGGAAAATTCCTTGCTGCATTTTAAATTCAAATTAAATAATGATTTAAGTGCCCCAAGAGGCTTTGTCAGCACACAAACGCAGTCGGGTGACAGTTAGGGACGCGTTCAGGGCCTTCTGGGGGTGAATAATCCAGCGGTGGGAGGTGGCGGTCAGGTGCCTCAGGTGTGTCACAGTCAGATAATGGCAGATTCGCATTGTTTATGTGGAATTATTATTTTAATTATTCTTCATGTATAAGTCTTGACTCTAACCAGAAAATGTATACGTATATAAATGATTTTGAAGAGCATTCACCCATTACGTTGCTTTTCAACAACTTAAACTTTAAATATATATAACAAAATTACTTCAAATTTTAAATAAAAATATATTTAAGAAAAATCAGTTTGCAGACTATAGAAATTATTAAGCCAAACATATGAAGGGTCGTCATTGGTGTACCTTGCTGAAGAACCTCCAATGTATAATTCTATAGATTTAATATAGTGAAATATTTTTAATACATATATGTATATACATTTCTAATTCTATTGTTTTGTTTAAAAGTTTTAAGGATCCCCAACACCCTTTTACGTTTGGCTTGACCCAATTTTTTTCGTTCAGCTCCAAACGAGTTTATTCAGTTGCAACATACGCACCTGTCGGTACTCAGGGCAAGAACCTCTCTGGCATGCAACCCAGTACAGAAATACTGCTAAATCGGGGGAATATATAGAATGGAGAGAGTGTGCCATCGAGGGAGACACTGAGATAGACAGCTGGACAGTTGGTGGCAAAAGGCAGAAATCAAATTACAATTTCAATATGCGATGCGTACTAAATGTCTGCTGGTGTCAGTTTTGGCTTTCAATGTGCAACATGCAACATTCAGCATGATGTTTACAGTTCGTATATGTGTCCCTCTGTACGCCTGTGTGGGTAAGAGTATAAAAGTGTGTGTCTGTTTCTGGCTGGTACATTTTGATTTGGCGCACACAAAATGGATTTCTTGCATGTCCATTCAAAACATTTCTATGTTGTGTCTAGAGATGGCAGCTATTTAAAATTAAATAAGTTAGGGATGAAAAAGATAAAAATAATCGAATAGTAAAATTTAATTTAGAAGCAAATGAAAGCTACTCAATATTTCTTCGTCTTCTATTTTTCTTTGTCTTGGTCTGTAAATATTTTATTTTATAATAAGATTCATTCATAAAAATACTAATTGTATTCGCTAAGAATACAAATTTTTATAAATCCATAAAACCTTGGAGATTCTTTGTTAGATTCTTTGTTAGATTTGCTCATCTCTAAACCCAAAAACAGTTTACGTTTGCATTTTGTGTGCGTTTCTGTCACTTAATGGAATTTATCACATTTTAACTGTGTGACAGGAGCCAGGCTGCTCGTTGCAGGTTCAGACAGTGACTGTGGCTCCCAGTGCTCCTCCAGACTCCCCTTGAACCTGGCTGGTTCCGGGTGTCCAGCTCCTGATCATCTGCATCAGTCATTGCCATGCATGGGAAATGCTAGCCAAAGTGTCACAGTTATTGATTCGACGCATAAATAATGCATGGCCAACAAGTGTGCCGGCTTGTTTATTTATTACATGATTTATTCAGGCGAACAACGCTCCAATTAAAAGCGTTTTTGAGCGATTAAGTGTAATGTCAAATCCCGTAAACTATCCGGAAAAACTTTGCCGCAACTTAACGACTCCAGACATTATTAAATTAAAACGTGTACGGAAAACTTTTATTTCCCACCAAAAGATGGGAAACTTTCAACTCCTTCGTCCCCGTCTCTCATTTTTCTTTTCCTTTAATTTAATTTTAGTTTTCTTTTTGCCGCAACTGCAGCGCATAATTTATTATGCGAGCCAAAAATCTGCTGCACCAAATTTGTCACATGGGATAAATAATAAGAAGAAAACTTTATCCGCAAAAAAGGCTGGCAAGAGGAGGAGGAGAAACCGCTCCGGGATTTGGGGCAGATTACTCATACGCCCGTTGGCAACTTCCACGAGCAGCGGCTGCAAAAAAACAGCTTCTTAAAATAGTGGAATCAGGCGAGCGTGAAATTAGAGCTAAGCTCACGAAGATGATGCGTGGAAATGAGCAAATTTTCGTAGCCTTATCAACGGCTGTGATGGAGGATTTTCCTAACCGGTATCTACAGGAGCTGCCGGAGTCCCGCTGGGGAATTTTGGTTTTTTCACTATTCAATTAAATTCTTTATTTTTTCAGTAGTTTAAAGTTAAGTTAGGTTAGTAGATATTTCAGTTACAAATTAAAATATAAAATATATTTGTTTCTTGCCAGATTTTCCAATCACTTAGAATTCTCATATGTACTTAAATATGTCTCTGAACTCATTCGAACCTTTTTTAATGCTTATATTTCCTTGTTTATTGTTTATCGCTTCAATTTCCGACTAAATCCAATTTTCGTCTCGCATTGTGGCCACTGTATGGCTTTTTAATGGAGTAACAAGAAAATCAGACCGAGATCTTTGAGCCTTTTATCACCGAGACAATTGTCTTGGAACCGCCACTAAATATGTCAAAATAAAGGCAAATTTATACACAAACTGATAAACACACAGAAATACCGGGCTAAAGAGACCCGCAAAAGAAGTGAAAAAAACGAAATAAAAGAGGGTACGACTTTTCGGCTGGAGGGGTGCAAAAGCAAAGCTGCAACAGTTCTTATCTTGACACTGTCATCTATCCGGCTGAGACTGGGGAAATTGGCCCGACACCGGAACTTTTCCGCCTCGGTCCGCTCTCCACTCCCAGCACCCAGCAGCCATCTTCATCTCCGCTTGCCATCTCGGGCCGTTGCCGTTTGTTGTTGCCTTGGCATGCCTATCACTCGAATTGAATCAAATTACCTTGTAATCTTAACCTTAAGGTTATTTGCCATTGCCCACAAAAAGCGCTTTGTGCTCGACTGCGTTTAGTTACTATTTGAGTGGAGAGTGGAGAGCTGCCGCAGGAAGTTGAGGAATCTCCACCCCTCCGGGAAGGTGCTCCTTTCACACTTGTTCGAGTTTATATAAATGGAAATCTAACATTACGTCCTATCGCGATTGCAAAGTTTAAGTGAGTTTTGTGCCAAGTGCAAAGCCGCTTGAGGTTCCTGCCTGCTCAGAGCCTGGGGGATTTGGAAAATGTAGCAAGTCAATCAAAAAGTTCGCGGGAGGATGAAATAGGGTATAATATTGCACTTTGTAGTGAAGCAGTTCTGCAATCTGCCAGGCAATCGACACAGGATTGGGAATATCGGATAGCAAAGAGGATAGATAAATAAACTATGCTTTTTGGAATGCTCATCTAACTAATTTATTTAGCAAATACTATACAGTATGGAAATAGCAAAGTACAGATTTGTGCAGAACTCAACCAAGGAACATATTAACCGCTCACCATCCGATTGTTTTAATCGCTCGCTACTCGTTGACTCCATAAAGCGTCTTCATCAACTCCGGCACATACTCATCCCACCTGGATTGGAATATATTCCCTGCCACAGGACCTCCCATCTCGTACTTCTGGGCGAATTTCTTCACCTCGAAATTGCTGTGACCATCGGCATTGCTAAGCTCAATCTTCTTTTCGTCAAAGTCCAACTTGTCCGATTGCTGATATACCAGGATAAGATAGCGCTGAATGCCGCTATCCTTGGGCGGAAGCGGTCCAAAATAATCCGATATCGGTTGTCCCTTCATTATATCCACTCCCGGCACATTAACCACCAACCAATGAAGCCATGAACGGTACATGGGATTCTCGCGGTTCGGAGCATCGGGGCAGATCATAACTACGGTGTAAAAGGACTCAGGATTGGCATCCCAATCCAGTCTAGGTTGGAATTTCAGCTCTGTTGGGGTGTATGTCTTCCCCTCTTCAATGTCGAATGTGTTATCATATCTAATCTATATTTTTCGTTAGATTAAACAATACTGTAATCAGAATAAAACTTACTCTGAGTAGTTCCTTTGGTGGCTCATCTAAAATTTCCGGCAATACTTCCATTTCCCTCATTATCCTGCGGACATTATCGTTATCCTGTTGACTGCGACTCGGGCAAAAAAGGCCCAGGAGCAAAAAAAGCAACCCCATCGATTTCATAGCAAAACTTCTATAAACTCCAGTTCATCGGCTCTTTATATAGTCGCATTGTCAATAGCAAATACTATTAAGATAATTGAGTCGCAATTGCGGCAATTTTCCACAGCGCTTTAAAGGGTTGCCGCACGACTAGACAAATATTTACAATATATTTTGGCTGATTGGCCTAACTACAATTGGAGCAGTGCAATTGATATTCATTCATTCTGGCAACTAGCGGAAAATTACAGATAATGGGTAATGATCTTGCATTTGTTGCATTGCCAGCGGTGGCACAACGTTGTATCGTATTTTATAATATTTAAGTTCCGGTTTTTTTAGGCAAATACTTTCATACTCTTTTTAAAAGAAAACACTTTGATTTTACAAATTGAAATCCATTTTTATAATTGCTTTCTATTCGTTTAAATTAAAACTCTTTTTCTCCAATTAAAACAGTTAATGCTAAGCGAATTCCGCTGCTAAACGAGTTCATTGAAGTTAAAACAATTAATTTTAACTTAATCAGAACGACTCTTGGCCTTGCACACATGACTTCCCTCTGTTAAATCCAAGGCAAACAAGTATATATATATTATTTCATTATGGCTGGTAACGGATTACTCAAGCTAAGCTAGCCATAAAATGCATTTGCATGCCAATTATAAAATATTCCAGCTGCTTTACACGATTTCTCCGCCCCGAGTGGAAAAAATGGCGACTGGAGGGAAAAAAGCAAACACAATTCAGGACTGGCAGGAGAGTTGGCAGCATGTGCGTCTAATGTGCGCACATTAGCAACACAAATGCAGGACGAAGACCGTATAAGACGAGAAGCCAAAACTGAGCTCGAAGCGGGAACAGAAACGAGAGATGGATCGGGACGTGGAGGAGCCACCGGAGCGGAGGACTAGGACCAGAGCCACTCAAGCAAACGAACGCACTTAATTTATGCAATTTGGTTAACAACGTTAAAATAGTAGACGAGGCCAGGAGAGGAGCCCAAGGATGCCAGACATAAATCAAAATGGAAACAATAACCCGCCAGCGCAGGGTGAGCGAGATAGCTCCACGTAGAGAAAAATCACATTAAGGAAATACTAATGGGGTTATAAATCACAAAAGTATATTTCAAAATGGCAACTGGCGCTGACATTGCAAGATGGAAAACTGATAATTATAACCCATCAATGTTTTATTAATATAAAATTAAAATATGTAACCTTTTTTAATTAAATTACTGATATTCCGCGTTCGCTCAACTAAAACTAATTACTTCATTAGGTTTAAATATTTAACAGTGCTTAATAGCATTTATCATATAATAATCAAATTGCAAAACATAAATAAAAATTGCTATAGAATGTAAAAAAATGACTAAAATAGGGCTGCAATAGAGGAGTCCTGTCATGTTTTTTTCTCCCTGTGTACCCACATGTGCCGAGCGAGATGGGTAGATTGGGAACTGTAGCGAAAGGAGTAATAAGGATAATGAAGCGGCAACGTTTGCGGCATGCAACCATGAGGCACTTGCCATGTAAACGATGATGAGCACGATAATGATGGCATTTCAATGAAGACACACACTCTCTGCCTCTCCACAGTCTGCCTGGCTCTTCCCCGGCTCTCCTGTCACCGACATCGCAATTTCTATCGGCCCAGCTTTTCCTGGCCCAATATTTGCTCAAATATTGGCTCATTATTTGACATTATTATGGATTAATTAGCTTATTAATTATTTCAGAGTGGGGAGTGGGACCTTCCCGTATGTTTGTGACATGTTGCCGAGATTCGGAAAAAGTTATTAATATTCCAGAAATTAGCTGAAAGAACTGTAAGCGTAATTTATGGCACAGGTTCGTGTTCTTATTTCCTTTCGACCATTAAATAAAGTTCCTTTAAATGTTGTTCTAATTAAGAAATTTGTGGTATATTAGATATTACCAAAGGATAATTTTCCAATTCATTTTTAAATAAATGTCCTATCTATTCAAGGGAGTTCAATGAGTTAGCCAGCTTTCCGAATCGAACACCAAGTGGGGTCAGTAACCTCCTGCTCGGCTGAGTATTCTTCGGGGCTCCATTCTGTGGTCCTCTCTGCCACCCTTTGACAACTACTTAGTTTGTTGGTAGCTGCGTTATCTGGTTACTTTTGCAAGTTTCCCCCGCCAGGATTACAGCCAGCATCCAGATAGAGTCTGCGTCCAGAGTTGGCAGTTATCCTATTCAGGAAACTTTCTCGTTGCTGCTGGGGTTCCCCGTAGCCGCGCGCCGTTGTTGTCGCACTAATTTGCGTGACCTTTCGGGAGGCTGGGCGGGGGTTAGTTGGATAACCAGGTAACCAACTAACCGGAGAACAGCAGCCCGAATCGGGCGGTGCAGGCAACCAAGCCTTTTGAATGGCATTTCATTTGCGACGCCTTTCAACGCTAATGCCATGGAAAATGCATAAATTGTGGCATCCAAGTGGTGAACTTGTGGCCAGAACAACGCTTCAGCTAAGATATCAGCTCGTTTAATTTTCCAGCTTATCAGTGCAAGGACTTCACTTGAATCCAGACTGCAAAATGATTTCAATGAGCTTCGTTTGAGTACGGAATTAAGTTGCAAGGCTTCATTCGCAGGAAAATCTGTGTTTTTAACAGCAACGAACTACTATTCATATTTCTTTTGAGATTAAAATTCGGAGCATGAACTCTAAATTCTCCAGACTTCACTTCACTTTCATTTACAAAGCTGAAATACAATTTCTTTTTTAAATAATTGTATCTGTATTATATTGTTATCCACTTTCTTCACTGAACTCGGCTATGTGTGCTTAGCTATCTTTACATCAAAATGAAGAAGCCAATAAAGGAAATCAAATCGAGGGCAAGTCAACTGGAAACGGGGATAAGTCAAGTCAACAAAACTCACTTTCGCACACACTTTTTATAACAAAATTAGGCAACTTTAAAGCGAGGAGGATTCCCAGTGGGATAACCCTTTGGAAGCACATTAGGCCATTTGCATACATAAATAAATCAAGCTGATCGAAAACATATTCATAGTTCAAACCGGCTCTCACTCACATACAACAAAACGATTTTCCACTTGACAAAAGCTCAAGTGGGCCACGCCCCGTCGACAGGAGGAAATTCAATCTGCTCTTTCCATTTAAACAATTTTCAAAAAACTTGTTTATAACTCAATTTTTGCCAACACACATGCACACTTGCGAAATAACACTTAAATAAATAAACACAAAAAGTGCTTACCCAGTGCCAAAGTTGGAAAATGAACAATTCCATTTTGCGATTGTGAATGTGTTTGTTTGATTCTGAATGGAAAATGCCGGAGCTGGGGCTGGGAGCTGGGAGCTGGGGGAATCCTCTTGTCTGAGTTTTGGTTCACACGCATGTAATACACAATTGCTGTTACTGTAGTTTTCATTGTTGTTGCAGCTCTTAACATGGCACGCGAAGAATCCTCCAAAAACGAAATGGATATATCCAGGCGCTTTTAGCCTTCCTCCTTCCTGCCCCACCGCCCCCGCACTCTGTGTGTTTGCCAAAGGATACAACATTGAAATTGCCAAATGGCATTTCATACATCTATATCCATACGTTTGAGTGCGCCCTTTTGAAGAGGCGTGGCCCCGGGAAATTTTGAGTGCAGTAGAAACTTTTTGCTTACTCGTTTTAACACAAAACATTTTTTATTTTATCTGTGCAAGCAAATTTGGGGTGAGTTTAACATTGCGAACAATCTGTAATCGAAGGTACTAAAAAGATATTGTTGTTATTAACCATATTCTGTAAATTAAATTTACTGAGCTTCAGTGAATTCATTGCCTTCTTAGTCTTTGTTTAGAATGTAACTTTTGTCTATTGAACTCATAAATATATAGTAAAATATATACAGCTGATAACGAAAATTGATCAATAAAAAATCACAATATTTATTAATACTCATATCTCCCAACCCAATTTTAAATTATGCCTGCCACAAAATCGGGGGATTGTTAATGCCTCTCTTTCGCCTTCCATCATTCGTATTCATATCTGTTATTGACATTTTATGCATGACATTCTTTTACTTGCGGCGCGTATCGCTGCTCCGGTTTCCATTTTCCATCCCTTTTGGCTTTTCGGAATTTCAGCATCCTTATCCCATGTCAAGAGAGCAGCGGGCAAAAAGTTTGCCTGAAAATGACGCGAGTTGTCAACGTGAATTAAAATAATTGATTTATTTTAACGCAAGTTAAGCGAATAAACAAGCCGAGTGGTGGGGAATGGTTTGTTTTTCATTTTAAAAAATAAGTAAAAGGGAAAGCCATGAAAAGGGCAACCGCACTTGAAGTTGTCAGCGACAGAAGAAAAGCAAAAAAAACCGCTCTTCTCTTTTTTGCGCAGTTAAAAACAAATATAAATTTAAGGACAAAGAAAGTGGAAAATGTGCAGATGATGATGGAATTATTAGCGAAATGGACAAATTACTTGAGGGTGTTTTCCACCAGCGGGTTGAGGGAAATTTCTTATCTCTACTGATGCGCAATGTTGTGTAAATTGTCAAAAATTATTAATTGCCTTCGTTATTCCCTGGCTTGATAGCCAGAGGCTGGCTTTTAGGACTGACCCCCTATTTTCCCCCCACCAACATTAATTGGCCAATAAATGCCGCTACGAATGAGAATTAATGCCGCTGTTAACCGTTGGCGATTTGTTATCGTTAACAGCAAGTATTTTCTTGTTATTTTCGTTGCATATTCCTTGGCTTTAGGCCCTTTTCGGGAGAAGTGGTTAGGATCCTTCTGGGTTAATCGCTTTGTTGCCTGCTGGCTGGAGAATATTTTCTTTACTCACTCTTTTTATTAGTCGTCATTAATAATTTTATTGGATTTGCCTGGCAACTTTCGGTTGCGGTTCGTTAATAAAGACATAAACGCGAGTTATGCGGTTCAGTGGCATGGGAAAAGCATATTTTTTAATTTATGAGGCGTTAATTTCAACAGAAATGGCAGGGATTAAACTTTTAAAAGCAGAGCAAGCTTGATTAAAAGTAATCGCAAATTGGCAATTGGATTAAACCCATGAAAATGGTTTACCAAAAACATATATTTAGGTAATTTCTCATTGTACTAAATTTATCAACTAGTTCTATGCTTAAACAATATATTTTTTGTTTCAACCTATACTAATAATCGAGTACAATATTCTGCAAACAATTCCCCAAAAACCACTCTAAAAGTTTAAGGCTCACTTGGCTGGATGGCCATACATTTATCTAGACATTTCATTTGTCCATAAGCCTTGCCTATTGCCTTAGTTTTTATCTCGGCTTTTGCCACAAATTGCATTCAAATGCAAACCGCAGGAGTCACATTAGGATGCACGGAGTCGTAACCCGATGCGGCCATACTTTGTCTTCTAAAACCTCTCCGCAGAGTTCCCCTGCCGCCACATCGCCTCTCACCCTCGATTTTTGGCCAAAATTGGAGCAGAATCAGTGTAGAAAGAGAGAGCACAGCGCTGGAAAAGAGAGACGGAAGATTGCATGGGGCGATGCTAAATTTCTGTTTTATTGCGGTTTATGAAATGGTTCATAAATAAGCATATGTGTAAGAGAAATGCATTTACCATGATGGTGTACGTGTACAGCACGTTCCATGGCAATAAGGGGGTAAATATATACATCATTTTAGATCAGGAATTTAAATGCTTAAGTATATTTTTACATAAAAATAATAACAAACAGCAGAATCCTTTTTTAAGTTTTCTAACACAACTTCAAACTGGTGTTTAGGGATAAGCACGAATATTTTTAGAAATTTCGAAATTCATTTTGAATAGGTTCCAAGTCTTCCTTGTTTTGCCTTACAGCACAATAACGCACAGTACATGGTTAGGTATGTAACCCCAATTTACGTCAGCATAACTGGATTTTTGCGGATGTGGAAAACCGAGGGAGAAAAGAAGAAATGGCAGAAGGACTCGTCGGGGGGTTGGAGATGGAGAACAAGTAAAATTTTACTACTGACTGAGTTTTTGGTTTTGCTTATTTCCTGAAACCAAAACCACACTCGGGTATAATTTGAAAACTTCACATTAAATTTCGGAAGCTCAAAGTGTGCCATTGCATTAAAAATTAAACGCCAATTTGAAATACTTTGTTATCGACGCAAAAGCCCTCCAGCGCAACAAAAGTTTTCGCCAATAAATAATGAAGAAAAATTTAATAATACTTCGCCGAGGCGAAACTTGGCCATTATCAAACATTACCCGAAAGTTTGCTGTTCAAATTTTACAACAAATTTAACATTAATTTGACAATTTACATCGCAACAGCCAAATGGCCGCGGGACAGCGACACAAACCAAATGAATGGCTAAGTGAGAGACCAAATGAATATTCAATTTCGAGCTTAAAGTTTGCCAAATTATCCAAAGTAAATATTTTTTTGTTTCCAATTTTCCAGCGGCGCTTTTTGATTGGAAAATTTCGGTTTGATTGGATAAGCAATTGCTTGAGGAATTTAAATGGAAGTGCCACATTGTTCTTGCAAATTGAAGCCTGAAACTCTTGGATATATATTCGAGATGGTGTTAATGATACTTAGAAACTTGTAAGTGCAATTAATTTGATTCTATATGTACTGTGTGATGCCATTATAATGGACAGTGGAAAATGATTCCTAAGAGATCAATTTTTCCAGAAGAGCCCTTAAATTTGATTCACCGCACCCAACCACTATCAATCAATAACCCTTTATTCGAGCATTCAAGCACTCGAAATATTTATCTCTGCTGGAAAAGCAGCAACCTAAAAGGGGAAATATGTGTGCACTTTCATTGATTGAACGCTGGTGGACCCGACTGGACCTCTATTAGGCTCCCATTCACACAGTCCTATATCAAATTTCACATCTATATTTTACCAAAATTCGCATGCACAATTCCCAAAGTGAAAAATCCCCGCCGAAAACGGAATTGGAACAAAAAATGAAAAAAGGTGAGGGCAGACCATAGAGAGACCATAAATTTTCCACTCTGCCTACGCTCATTTGCACAGCGGATTAAAGGGTCTCGTCGGGGTTTTGCACTCCGCAACTCCCCAACTCTCGGTGCCTCACCCACCATTTATTATGCCTTTGCGTAGGGATTTTCTTGGTTTTCGTTTCGCTATTTCTTTATTTTTTGTTCACTTCCCCCGAAGCGGAAAGCTTGCAAAAGTGATTAATGCAAAAGTCGGACTACAGGACTGGGCACAACAGACTCCCTGTCGATGGTTGCCTGCGAGGGGACCAAACAAATTTGCCAGCGCGAATAGAAAACGCCGCACAACTCTGGCATTTTTATTGAATTTCGAGCTCAGGAATGCGTTGTCTGGCCGTGTGGCCAGTCCTTTCACCTGAAAGGGCTGGCACCGGGCGTGGAAGCTGGAGTTTTGACTACAGCTGCGCGGATTAAAGCATGAAATACTCCGAAAAGCGGCTTTTGGCAGCAAAGAGTACTCGGGACAGGTGGCAGCTTCCACAATTGAACCTTAAAGCTGAGCTACAAAATAGCAAGAGAAAAGGATGATAGAATCGAAAATACAATACCCTTTAATATAAGAAGGCTTATAAAAGTGACTATTAAGCCCAGAAATAATGGAAAATGGTGAGGGTCAGGTTAAAGGTTGCGATATTCTTGCTGCTATTTAATTATTAAAATTGAGGAAAAATCTTAATCTTACCACTATACTAACTACGTACAATATTTTATACATAACTAACAACAAAGTTTTGAATCATATCCAGCAAATGACAGCCTAAACAAGTATTTATAAAATGTAATATACATTTTGTTTTCTCTAATTTTAAAGCTTAATAGTTTCATATAAAAGCCAAAAGCTGAAGCTGCCAAAAACTAAATTTAATTTGAAATCAATTTCTTTCCTTTTCCATTAACAAGTTTACTCGAATAGCTGGAATGCCTTCGTTTCAGGCCCAAAACAAACACATTTTCAATAAATACGAAACGAGCTCGAGACAATAAAATG
Source organism: Drosophila nikananu (assembly GCA_008042635.1). Classification (NCBI taxonomy): domain Eukaryota; kingdom Metazoa; phylum Arthropoda; class Insecta; order Diptera; family Drosophilidae; genus Drosophila; species Drosophila nikananu. The sequence continues at coordinate 49,759 of VNJV01005985.1, forward strand.
TCAACCAAATCAGGAATCAAAGATTCCGGTCCAGCCACACCCCCCGAGTGCTCTCAAAACTTCAGACTCCCCACTGCACAAGGTCTGATTCCTATCAAGCCATCAAACTGGCAAACGAGTCCTGTCGCTGGGGCTTAGACAAAAGTCAAGGGACCGGGGCCAAGTGTCAGTGACATCGACTGGGAAACTCGGAAAAGCGGATTCAAGGCAAGGTGGAACCACCCTCTGGAGGTCTGCTCCATTTTAGCTGATGTTAGCCTGCATTATTGATGGTAATTTTAAAACGTGCCCTACAATATTTTACACATTTGCCGGATTTACAGTTTGCGTTCCGTCTAAAAAAAGGAATTCGGGCGGTGGGGACCAAAATCCACGGATATCACCCCCAAATATACACCCCGTGTACACCTCTCCGCCCAATCTCCCTTTTGTTTCGTTCGATTGACGCTTATCTTAATGGACCAAACATATGGCAATGGCGACCCCGTGGAGCTGAGTGTCGAACGTGTTGATAATTTAAATAAGCTACTTTCCATCTCCATCCGCCTCCACATTGCGCATACGCAGCGTTCGCCCGCCAACCTGCCTGTCGTCGGAGCGATAAGCGGCGGTAAATGATTTTTCGATTTCATATTAATTTTCGCTCGTCAAATCCCAGGGAGATTTGCCCACGAGGCGTGTGCCGGGCTTCATTAAAAGAATCTTTAGCATTTTTGCATGTATAGATTTTCCTTATTTTAAGCGTGAGGGGTAAGCATCGTACTCTGGCGGAATTTACACAAATTCCGAGGATATTTGGTTAGAACAAGGGATGTGTTTTGATTGCTAATAGATCTCTGAGAGGGTTACATTTAATTGATTGCTTTCGGGCTATTGGGGATTATCGGAATTCTGAAATGGTTTAACCAGCTTTCATATGACAGATATTAAATTATGATGAGTAAGTGAGCGTTCTTATGTAAAAACCAACACAAACATATTAGCTTTTTGCTACTTGAGCTGGCAAGTATTTAATTTATATATTTATCAAATCTGACCCCACATTATTTTGTTATTTTTTATAATTTCAAGATGCTTTTTTTTTTTAAAACGCACCCAATTCACATACATACTTCCCTTTTCTTCGCAAATTAAAATTCCTTGTTGACCTTATTAACAAAAATACCAAAGATGCCAAAGGGACAAACCGGCCGGCATATGTGCAATTTAAGCGTATTAAGAAAAGCCCAAAAACCAAGGAGCGCACACACAAAAATCAAATCAATTTTAATTTGGGGGAAACAAGCAGCCAGAATAGCGGGGAAAATGCCAAGGCAAGCGAAAAGCGAAGGAAGGGCGGCAAAGAAAACAAAAGTCGGAGGGGGACAGAAGAGCCAGACGACCAGGAGTCCACAGAGGGGCAGCAGACAACCCCTTGTGCCTGATACAACCCCTCGAATGTCTGTGCTTAGCATATGTGCATAAATCTCGGGGCAGGCGAGCCAAGGGGCGATGCTCCAGCATTGGTCTTTAGAACAATCTAATAAAATGTCTAAACGCTTCAATGACAATTCGAGCATGTAAAATGTATGCACCGGAAAAAAATATCGAGTAACAAATAAGTTCTTAGTATAACTTTAACTTAAAAATACACAATGTAAAGTATTCTAAATTCTAGTTACTCAGTTTATGTAATCTAAATTATGAATTGTTAAATGTGTTTTCCAATTCATATGGGCTATTCTCAGTGTATGCACATACAGGAAAATACTGGGCAAGAAAATACGGAAATGGAAAGCATACATGTTGCATGTGGCGCTTAAACCTTGTTGTACACTCGCAATCAGCTCGGACCGCCTTCATTTCCCGCTCCACCACCCTGAAAAGTAGGCAATAATCGTAAGTGAAACTCCGAGAGCGGAGGAAAATCCGGGGGAGAGCTCAGTAGCTGACCCCTCAGCCGGGAAGCCCTTAAGACCTTCTCCTGCTTTAAGTTGTGGCGCTTTGTAATTGAATTAAATGAGATTTCAATATGCGGGCACATGCTTCAATGGATTGATTTAATCTGAACGGAAGGGGAATATCGATGGTTGGAGTTCGACTACAGCTTAAAGTTTGCTTTTGCTGCCACGGGCTATTTAAATGGAAATCTGTTCCTGTAAATGTATTTGAATTTAATATAAAGGCTTTTCACATAATCCTCTGCACCACCTCAATGAGCAATTGAAGTTGTTATGCTTCATGGAACAGGTACTTAAAATTCAGGTGACTGGCAGGGTTAATTAAACGAAAGGAAAATTCAGAACCAATTAAATGTAAATGCTTAATTATATAGTTGTTTTTCAGGTTCTTTGATGATGGATGATTTAATAGTTAAATACAGAATCCAAAATATGTAAAAATTATTCAATAAAGTACAAAATGTATATTAAGTATCATGCGATGAGAACCTACATATATGTGCCCTAGTCTAAATTGTGGGATAAGGTAGGATAAGGATAATAAACATTGAAGAGATTTCTACTATACTTACCACATTGTGCAGAAAACCTTGACAAGCTTTTCCTCTTTCTAATTCCCCCATTATTTTTCTTCATGGCCATTTCCCATTGCGATTGTTCCATTTCAATTTGTTAACTCCCTTGCTAACTTTAACTTGAACATTTTCAAACTTTTAATTTAGTCTCTCGTTTTTCTTGATAGCCGACATGCAAACTTCAATCAACACCGGCAAATATCAACTGACCAAATAGGAAATGGCCAAAAACTTAGCTTTCAAACTGTCCCGCATTGTGTAATTTTTCAACTTGAGACTGACAAAAAGAAGTGTAGAAACTCAAGGAAATCAGGAAAGAAAAGTGAGGGAGTAAAGGAAAAGTTTTTGTGACTTCTTATCGTTTCTTCTTCTGTGGTGAAGGTTTTTCGGTGCTATTCAGGGTTGAAGGGGTGCTGACTTTGACCATTGTTTTATTTACCTGGCCACCAACTTTGCTGTCCCAGTGTGTGTGTGGTGTGCTTGCTTATTTATATCGCATGATTGAATCTTGGCCAACAGCAACTTTTTCTATTAACTTTAATGCCAAGCAACCAGCAGCCCCTAAAAAGACTAACCAGGTGTGTGGTTGTGCAGGGTATCTGTCTGTGTCGCTGTTTTTGCACCTGCCTCCACCTGTTCGAGGACCCCTGTCCCGAGTCCTTGGGTTCGCCAAATGAACTTGATTTTTATCGTTTTCGTCTTGCATTTCCACTTTTCGTTTTCCTCTCCAGTTTTGTGTGTGTGTATTGATTTCCGAAGTCTTCTACTTGACTTGACTTGACTTGTTCAAGTGGTTTCCATTGGCGTTGCCATTATTTATACCCTTAACTAGGGGTAATTACCACAAATTACTTTGGTTTCAGGATAAAAAGCCGGAAACTGGCTTGGCAAAAGGGCTTTTAATTTCCTGTAATATCATAAAATAAGAATGTTCGAATACAGGATTTTCTTAGCACTTAGTTCCATTAATTTCTCTAATAAGAATATCACTTTTTAATTGTTTATAAGTCTAAGAACTCTTTTAGTTTGCAGGAAGAATTTAAATAGCTTGATCTATAAATATGTGTACTACAAGCCAGACTTTAATTAACCTTCTATTGGAGCGTTTTTCACAAAAATAAATCCCAAATCCCTCAAGTAAGTGCATCACAGACTTCCTCTAATTGAATGAAAGTCCTTTCAATTGTTTTTACGCCACAATTTGAAACCGAGAGCTAATGAAAAGTAACCAAAAGTCAAAGCTTTTTTCTGCTGCTTCAACAATTTTTTTGGTCGAGGGTTTCTCCCTTTATTTGGACAGTTTTCAATGAATTCCGCAGGTCGGTTGGCAGCTCAATTATTGATGACTTGTCAAGTTTCGCCGGGGCAAGAACCGCAAGTAACAGGGGTGAGAGTTAATTAACACTGAACTGTCCCACCCAAATGACTCTATAAGATTTGCGGGTTACGCAGAAGACTGCCCTGGTATTCCTTGGGAATCGAAAGCAATTATCTCAATTTAATTGCATGGCTTGGAGCAGGATTTCGAGTGCATTATGTAATTTACTCATTAAAACCATTACACATTTGCCTCGAGTACACAATGCACATGTCAAACATGTCTCCCTCGCCCGGCTTGCGTGTGAGTGCGTGCGTTTAATGTAAAATATTGGCATTGTATGACAAGCTCATTAATTATGCTGCATATCGCAGTTTATCAACACAATCGCCTGCTTGAGGAGCCTAAGCCCCTAGCTCTCCGCCCCCTGGCAGGGTCTCGTATTTAATTTATAACCCGAAAACCCAAAGTTATACATTTTAACAGGATATGAATAAAGTTGAAGACAATGAAAGCAAATAAAGCAGACAGACAACTCAACAGAACCGGCAACCGAGATAGACGGTCTGATGCATGGAGTGTGGGGGCACTAAGGGGCAAGGAGATAGGAAGAGTCAGAAGATTCATTATCTAGCACAACACATATCCGAGTGTGTGCGTGTCCGCAAGGAAGCCAAGGATTCAGAGGCATAGATACAAAGGGAAGGGGTCAGTTAAATACGCAAATTAAATCAACATTTTTTAGCAGTCAGGAAGGGAAATAAGCAATTACAATTAGGAAATGTAATTATCTTTAAGTGAATTTTCTTTGCAAATGAGTAAATGATCAACGTTAAAGATAGTAATTTAACTGAATACTTGATTAAATATGTAGACAATTTTTATAAATTTCTAAGCAACTCAAGATAGTCTTTTGACATGATGACATGAAGAAGATTCGGTACTTTAAAAGAACTGTTGGAATTCCCCATTCGTATACAGAAATAATATTAACCACTTCACGAATTATTGAATACCTAGCCTTTGGTCACACTGATATTATTAATTCTTTTCTTGTGCGAGATGAGTTGTGGTGCTGCTGTTGCGGTAAACTAAAATATAAAAGTGAAACAACTCTTTGGTCGTTATTTGCTATAAAGATTAACAAATGACATCAAGAACTCTATAGAACTTGATGAGATAAGAAAGGGGAAAAACAGAAGGCAGGTATTTAAATAAAATATTTACATACACAATATTTTTCACCATTTCAGTATTGATATCCCTTTTAGGCTCCTCAAGAATGCAGACCCCCCTTCTACAGATATCTCTGAGCCCATGGCCAGCATCTATTCATTTCAGTTTTGCTTCTATGCGTATTTAATGAGCAGACGTGCGTGCAAATTTTGGCTCAGACCAGCTGGAGTCTCGGGTGCCGCTTATGTACTTAAAGGAATCTTGGCTCGCAACAGCCGTGTGTGGGTGCAAATACGTGAACAGCCAAAATGAAACCAAAACTTTTCATGCTCGATCGCTGAGGCAACAAAATAAGCAGCAGCAAACGTGCATTCTTCGACTTGGGCACTTAGAGAGCAAAGGACTACGTGCAAAAGTTTTCCATTTCCGCTTTGGCAAACATTAAAGCTGCCAGAACGAATTTACAACGAGCTGCGAGATACACGGATTCGGATTCGGGGATACATGGATTCGGGACACACACGCACGCCCGAGTCCTGCGAAGCTGCAGGGAGATAATCAATGGCCGAAAAAGGAAATGAGCAGCGCAGATAAATCAAATGCGGAAACGAGAATTCAGCAAATAAAACACAGCACAATAAATGGGATGCCAGAAAAGTTTAATTGCAAAAGAAAAACCAAAACCGAACAATGAAGGATATTTGCAAGGAATTTTGGAAAAGGAAGAAATGTTACCACAAGTAAGTGGGAACTTTTTCTGTAACATCTAAATATATTCTGGGGATTGGTAAGTCTTTAAAAGGTATTTGATTAATTGTTCTTGATTTTCTTTATTACTGTCTTGTTTATTTAAAAAAATCAAAATTAATCAAGCTTTCACACAAATATTCATATTACTTAAATGCAAAAGTCAAACTACCATTTTAATAAATTACAATACACCGAACCTGTTGCCCAGCTAATCCTTCCCGATCTCTCTACAGCTTCCTTCAGGCCCGGCTAATCCCCCGTATAAACTTTGCCCACTCTCAATTAGCGCCTTTTATTTCGGGGCGCCCCCAATTAAAGTCTTAGGGCGCCAGCCCAAATCCGACGCCTTCGCCGTTCCGCGATTGTAAACAGTTTTGCCGCTGGCCCATAACTCTAAGCCAATAGTCAACATGGGAAAATAAAACAAAAACAGCGGCCAGACGACACACTTGACGTTGGGGCTAGGGTTGGGCTGTGGGACTGCCAAGGGAAGCTGCTTCAAATTTTCAACAATAGCAAAATGAAGCAAACGAAGCAACGAAGCCACTTTAAGCCCCGCAAATCCATAAGGCAAACAAAATGGATTTCAAATAGAGAAGCGCGGCCAGGATGAGGCTGAGAATGCCCGCCAAAGTACCCCAGCTCCCCGAGTGTTCCCCTGCCCACAAGCTTTACTGTAGTGCGCGGCAACGGCAACCGACTGGGACGGCACAGGGACCAAGGGATCCATTCCATGGCGGTTGCCATTGTTAACCAAAACATTGGGACTAGAATAGGAATATAGTAAGAAAAAGAAAGTCAAGCAATTAATCAATCCTTTAAAAATAGTTTAGCTTCAGCCACAAAACAACATATTATTATTGTCTTTATTTTACACCTTTATTGGTCCTAAAAAAAGGCTTTAGAGCACACTTGGTGTAATCTTACATCATTGTAATCTGAATAAGATTAAATGAAATGTTTTTCTTTATGTTTGCACCACTGTTCAGTGTCGATAATGCCACACAATATTTTCACAGCGGTTACACCAAGAAGGCAAATTGCCATGAAGTGCGGGGTGGAGTCAAGAAATAGAGGGGATAAGGGAAAAAGCCGCCATCGGGTGTCAACATCGCCAGAAGCGCAAAACCAAAAGTTTGTTTTTCCGGAATTTTCCGTTTTTTTCTTTGGTGTTGCTCCATTCCTTTGTTCTTTTCTATATTTGTGTGTACAGCTTGAGGCTGCGCCGCTAGTCTGACATTTCTGCCAAGGAAAATTGAAAATTTTCTACTAATCGCAATCGATATGCCTTGCCAAATGTCACTCAACCAGCAAGAATGGGGAGCAGGAAGGGCGAGTGGTGCCTGCTCCACTGGCTGTCTGAGATTCGTTGCTGTGCAAACAAATAAATTGAAGAATACTCGAAAATTAAATAAATATTTGGCATTTTTCAGCTGCAAATAAATTACAATAATGAATGAGTCCGCAAGGCATTGTCTGAGTCAGGGAGTGAGACAGATAAATTACAGTTGAGTTGACAAATTAAGTTGCCAGCAGCTGAGGCGCTTATAAATGGCTAGCTAATAAGATTTCTCGTTTTGGCAAGTTTTTAGCCAGCTTGGAGAGTTAATTGAGACGGCTTTTACAGAAATTTAACATTTGAAAATAGGAAAAAAACTTTACAAGCTAGTTAGACTAGAAATAGTTTGAAAAAGTAATAGTGCAGATCTTTATGATGATATTGAAACATTGCAGATAGAGACAACAAGGCCCTTGTAATAAAATATATTATATATATATATTATATTGTCTTATATAATGGGTTCCAAATATTACTTGTATTGTGGTTAATCTTTCTTAGTTATCATATATTGCAAATAAAAATTCACCGAATTTATGTTAAGTTTTTTATAGTATTAATTTTGTTTATTTTATTTTGCCATTTTTGCACAAATAGATATTTTTTATTTTAGCATATCTAATTTTTCCAACTCGGAGGTTCCTACACTTAAAGAATCAATCGCTTTAATTCCCCGACATCCGTGGGGCGGCCAAAAGTCACACACTCGACTGGAGCCGCATCGGGGGCAAATTAAAATCGACGCCCAATAACGAGGCCGTGCCACGCCCACCATCAGCGTCACATGCGTCCATTCATGGCAGCCTCTGCCACTGACTTCTATCACAAGGACCCTCTCAGCCAGAGGCGTAGCTGGAAAAATCAGTGAAGCCAAGGGATCTAGACTCAAAATTTCAACTTAATTTTGAAAAATACTAATGGAACAAATGAGTGTAGGAGCAACAACTTGTCTTAAATATTTAAACTTGTTTCTTAAATATGGAAATTTTCATTTAATATCTGAAATGGCTCACAAATTCCAACATTAGTAGTGGACGTAAGGAGACCCCCTAAAGTACGCCCCTGGGTTATATTCACCGCTCGGCAGACTCGCCATGGAACAAGAACAACACTTCGCGTCGTGAGCATAATTCACAGCTGAGTGAATTTTAAGTGGTTATTGCAAAAGTTGGGAGAAAGGCGGCATCAAGTAGCGAAAGTGTTGGGCTTTCTCCTTTCCCTCTCGGTTACGTATTGAGCGCACTTTTTATTGAGTTACATAAAGGAGTCGTGTGATGGGACGTCAAGAGAATGGGATACGGCGGGGAGGGGCTGCCAGGACCGACTTTCGTCTAGGAGAAATTAGGTTAAGCATTATAAATAATTTTATTAGCCCTAATTGGCCTGAACTTGCAGCAAATGCCAGCAGCTTCTCTCTATAAGATTGGTAAGGCTCGATAATCTAAAGAAGATAGAGCGAAAATAATCGTGCTGAAAATCTTAATCGGTTTCTTTTCTTGATCTAGAAAAAAGCTAAGTAAGATCTCTTAAGGATCTAAAATGGCGTGTTGCTTTAAAAATGATACTAAAATAACGTTATTCAAAAACTAAACAAAAACGTTGTGAGAAAAAATATATTTATCAAACAACTAGCTGACCCGGCAGACTTCGTACTTTTGGCTTCAGGGTTTCCCGGGAATTATTCGATTTTTCTAGACCTCCAAGAACATTTCAAGACTAAGATAAGATAAATCCGTTCAGCCGTTCTCGAGTTTTAGTGAGTCTAACGAACAGCAATGCATTTTTAAGTATATTAATAGATTCTACAATTTATAAATTTTATACCTACTCTAATTAGATGCCTAGATGTTCCTACGACAATAAATATTTGACTTCTATTTTAAAGGTTAGTAAAGTAATCCTTCCCAAGTTCGGTCTTCTTAAGAAACACCTTTTCCAGTAATCACGCTGCCATCTCTAGGCCTTGCGTCACCCCGAGCCTTGGCAGTTATGATTGACTGACACGCTCACCCCGGGAAATTCGACGGGAAAAACTCGGAACCGGCGCCGCCAGACGGAAATGATTATTATATAATTGAAATTGATAGAGGGCGGGACTCATCGGTTAAGTTGCTTGGCCCACTTCAATTATTCATAAATGGGAAAGAATCCAATTTAATTCCAATTAAAGATGCAAAACCATCTGTGCTCTTGGTCTAATGATAAGCCAAAGGCCAAATGAGAATCTTTGAATGGGGACCTTTCACTTCTTTTGCCCACGAATTCGAGTCCCCAGCAAGTCCAGGAGCGAGAAACGTGCTCAAGTCGTTTTGGAGTCTTGCCAGTTGAGAGGGAAACCCCGAGAGTCAACGGAGAAATGGCAGGAAATACTAAGGCCAAGTTAAAATGTAATGGAAGTGAAAAATAAAAACATGTCTGTGCTTCTATATTTTGAATACATTTTATTTCGTGCTTTTTGTTGCAAGAATACTCCTAAGGACATCTTTAAAGATTGGTAACAATGAATCCACCCAGTAATACATTCGTATAAATTTTTGTAAAATCCATTCCACCACCAGCTTACATTTTGATGCATTTACGAAATTTAACTAGATTACATTCGAATCAATTTCATGCCAATTTCCAAACACCAAAATATTTGGATTTTCGTTTTAATTATCACAGTTCCACAACGCAAACGCAATGCAATTAGCATGGAATAGAAAATAAAACCGAGTGTACCAAATACCGACAATTAAAAGGAATTTCTGCTTTAAAATGGGCTGCAAATTGCCGAGTCAGAAATTAAATGAACTGATCAGTAGGTTGAGCTGCATATGAAATGGTTCGAATGAAAAACGGGGGTGGGCAGGAGGGGTCCAAGGCCTTTGTAAAATTTCCAATTGCCAGTTGCCAATTACTGAGGAAAGTGCACGGAAAATTCTGTCTGCCTGCCGGCGCTTTTTTGTGATGCAGTGCCAAATTGAATATGAAATGAAGAGAGTATTTTCGGGAAAATTGTGAAATTCGGCAGTGATGAAACTAAATGCCCAGCAGCGAGCTTACCAGAGAAACGCACTAACAATAAGCAAACATTTTTGCAATGACAACTAAATAAACTCAGCAATCCTAGATGGAGACAGAGGTAGTGAGCAAACCAATACAAATACTCTCTTCTGCGGTGCACTGTGAGACTTTTATCCGCCAGAGAAAATAACAGCCTCCTGTTTTGTTATTATTTACGAATCATCCGAGATTGGCATAATGCCATAAATTAAGGTTACATATAAGGCCTGAAGGTCCTAAAATCTCATTAGTAAATAACTCTAAATAAGAAAGCACTTTCGTTTCCAGTGCACCTCCCAATCCATCGACTCGAAATGGACCCACAAAAATCAAACTGACAACAAATCCCAATGACAAAATCAAGCAATGGCAATCGATAGCTTCCACAGTAAATGGTCATGTTTCGGTCTGGCAGCCGGGACGAGTCCTGGAGGGGGTTCCGGCAGTCCACGGGGGTTCGAGGACGACTACGAGCACGAGTAGTTCTCTCTGTCGAAATGTCAATGCAATTGTCATTGCCTCCCCCCGAACATCGCCCTGATTGTAGTTGCTCCTCTTGTTTGCCGTATGCATCATCAATTCGGTCTGTCCAGTGGCAGGGTTTGTTTTTCGGTAGTCAGGGGACGGAGTCCTGGACTGGGGTCCTGCCAGCTGCTGTGGCCTTTCTTATTGATGGGTTAGACAACTGAAACGCAATAACCCATTCGTACTACTTATCGGATGAGTTTGAGTCCGGAGCAGATGCACCAGTTAGCCAGCAATGGCGATTCAATGGGCGATGGACTCTGGGGCTAGAGCTCCAGGTGAGAAATTCAATTAAAGTGGGCTGCCGAAGGTCGTTTAAACTATTTTATTTTATTAACATAGTTTATAACATTTATTTAATTTATATGGTACATATTAATATTAGGAGATATTCTAATGAATATTGTACTAATCAGTTAATTTTCTAGATAATCATCAATACAAATATGTTTAAGTTCATTATTACTTCATCTATATATATTGCATATAATTTACTGTGCTGTACTGTGCTGTGCTTCTTAAATCGACTTTGGAAAAGTGCAAAAGTGGCCAATAAAAACTTTAAGTGACCAATTATCACGTTTACATTTTAAAGCAATTTACCTGGGCCAACCGGTGACTATATATAGCCCCCAAATGAGACACCTGCCACTGGCGGAGCTCTCGCCACTGCAGTTTGGGGACTCAGGGGTTAAGGGATTTGGGTGTCCGCAATGAAAACGAAAATAATTTCACCGAAAATTCCCGCCCGTTGACCATGGCAACCAGAAATGACGGAATTGCTTGGCCAGACGCAGATTCCCGCCCCGTTTTGAACCCCTCAGCCCACCCGATCCACCATAAGCCGCTTAAAAATCTGAAAAGGAAAAAATCCTGCGAAAATATAAGGACGAGGATCCTTTGGGGTGTGTTTTCACCGGACACAAAGGGGGGAGAGAGCGAGAGAGTCATTCAAAAATCGCACTCGAAACTCATTACAACAAAAGGTGCTTCATCAGGGAAAGGTACCAATACCAGGACTGGTGCACCGGTACGGTGGGGCCCACTTAAGACCACCCGCGGGCCGCCGCCCGTAATCAACTCTTTGCCAGTGCTGCAGTTACCTTACCCTTTCACTCTGCTCTCTGTAGCGGTTTGTCGAACACCTCCGATGGCACTGAAAGAAATTCAAGGGAATATCAATGTATCAATGTATTTCATTTCCCATTAATAATATGCTTGAATAATATTAATACCCGCTAGGGCTATTTATTAAACTTTAAACTCTTCCCGAAATTAAATGGCATCTGTAATTAAATATTTCAAACATTTCTCCGTGTGCATGGCTCCCTTTTCATTTTCACAACTCTCGGGCGCCGTGTATAAGGAAAAAAGTTGTGAAAAGAACAATGGATGACACGACACTCCTGCAGCATTGCACCTCCTGCCGCCGTCGCTCTGGAGCCCTGGAGCTCTGGCCCATGTCCATGCCCCCTTCAGGTCCACACAGCCCCACCCGCAGTACCCGCCCCTGGACGCATTCTGCTCCTGTCAGCCTCACAATGCCAGGGCACTTAAGCCATTGCTTTTTGATGCTTCCAGCCCTGCTCCTGCTCCGTTCGGTTTGGTTTGGTTTTGGTGGGTGTGGCCAAGGGGATGGGTTTTAAGGAGGGCCTTGCAAGCTGGCTTTGCCGGGTGCGGGGACGGGGCTGATTGTCCCAGTTTCCGGTGTCCTCCGTGTGGGGATTTTTCTCATTTCGCTTTGAGAGTTCAGCGTGTCAGGGGGCGAAACCCATTTGCCTGTCTTCTAAAACTCCCTCCCCCGCCTTCGATATGTGTGTCTGTCTAGTTGTCGCTTTCCAGCTCCCTTTCGCTCCCAGTCACTTATTCCCTTTGTGTGTTTTGGGCCCTGGTCACGTGGACAGGTACCAATAATTCTGATAATGCACAGTGGACAAAACAAGGGGTGCGTACTTTGATTTCTTAATAGGCCTTAGAATTCCAAATTTATTTTACGCTGCAACGCATGATAGATTTGAATACAACTGAACACTTCTTAACAAAAATCTAATCTGAAGATCTAAAGTGTAATTATATTGATTTGTAATTATTAGAAATTAACAGAATTTTTCATAAAAGTTGAAGAAGCAGGCATGATGTTTCCATGTTAAATAAATATAAAGTTAAAGTTTTAAAAAAGTAAAATAACTAAAAAACTAGAGCTTAAACATGATATTCAAGTGTTGCTGCAGTTTCACCTGCAGGCGACTGCCTGCTTCTCAGTTTCAACTCCTGCATCCGTTGACGTTGTCAGGAGGTAGATGTCCTGGCTGGGACTCGACATTGTCCCTAGTCTGGATGACGTCCCAGTCTGCCCGAGTGTGGGTGTGCGTGTGTGTGAGGTGTGTGTACGACAATGATGGCGTTGGCATTGACGTCATTGGCATTGGCGTTGTTTGGACGCCGGCGTTTGGCATTCAACCCGAGGACTAGACGGCGGGCCAGGGGATGGAATCCTGCTCAAATGCAGCCCCATTATTTATGCTTTTTAGGTACGTGCCATAAGCAGAGGGGGGAAGGAAGCAAGGCACCCGTTATCTACCTGGCAGGTGCAGTCAGACCTCATCCCCTTCGATTATGCCTGCAAACATCTTCAATTTGCAGTTGTCGTACATTTTAATTGTTATTGTTATGCATCCCTGGGTCCAGGGTTGCCCTCAGTCCGATCCACAGGATAATTGTCCTTCAGTTGGCTTTCAATTTGAATGGGCAGCATTTGAGTGTCCTTTGTCCGGCAATTACTTAGCATCAGATTCAGGATTAGGCCCATAACCGGCAGCAGGATTCAATAAGCCAAAAGCTGGGGGCAAGGATTTTTCATTAATTTTCAGTAGTAAGAAAATGACACAAGAGAAAGCAGGGTCAGAGGAAAATTTAAAGTTCTACCTCATCTAAGATACATAAAATAAGATAAAATATCTTTCATATTACCAATTAGGACAAGTCCTTGATAACTGCATTTCCCTTTTCCAACATTTCAGTAATTGTTCCATGATTTATTCATTGCCCCTTCATTGTCGGTTGAGCAAATTGAAAAGAACCCCGAAAAAAGTTTCCCAGTCATAATTAAACAATTCAATAATACAATGGAATGGAAGATCCTCGGGGCACCAAGTTTTCCTTGCCCCATTCAAATGATGCTTGAAACGGGTAAGGAGCAGGCGGAGACAGAAAGATAGTTGGGAAAATCGGGGCTGAAGTGGGGGCGGTGTGCGAAAACTTATAACAGAAATTCAATAGTGCATGCAATTTAAGAAATTATTGTGCAATTTCAATAACTTTCCAATTGGGTTTTCCATTTGCTGCACACTTTTTATGCCATTTTTTCGTATTGAAAACTTTATTCTATCTATTTTTGTGGTAGGTCCTCCTTCAAAGAACTTTAACAACTTCTTCTTCATCGTCATCTCTTCTCTATTGTGCGATGAAATTGACGATTTCCGTTTTATGGAGAGCAGTTATTCGAGGGCCGGTCGAGAGGGTCAAGTTGGCCAAATTATGACCGTGTCTGGACTCGGGGTTATACCTGAATAGTAATCACAAAATATGGCGCCATTGGGCTGCAACTTTGAGGGGCTTAACTAGGCAAACAATTCTTTTAGTATGGCGATGCATAAAAATTGCATAAAATATCTGGCTCAGGCCATAAGCCGGAATGCAAACAGCCAAGTACTCGACCGGGCCAAAAGGCAAACAATGCAATTTCAATGTTCTGCAAAACACACGCCTCTCTCCCGTTTCCCGCAAAATATGCGGCATGGGATAACTTTTTCCTCGCCTTCCTCCATTATAAACATGAAAAACAGCGAGCAAACTTGTTGAAAAAACACGGCAAGAGGCAGCAAGAAACCTTGGTAATGCATGAAAACGAAAGACATGATATATCCACTAAATGTATAGGAAGAGAGACACTGCAAGAAGTTCTCTCTGTCTTTATTGAACAAAAAAATCATAATAAATATAGTTAAAACTTTCATGATTAGAATAGAGGTTTTTTTTCCATTAGCTATTCTTTGAACTCCCAAACACCTAGTTAAGTTTATAGTTTGATTTTCGCTCAGCGTACTTCTGCGGATGTGTGTGAGGCATTTGCATTTGGCCGGGTGCTGCATCGGCCGAGATATGTACGTGCGCGTATCTAACAGATACTCGTTCTTGGCCGGAGTCTGAAGTTTGTCTGTGGCCGTGGGCAAATTTTGCCGTCTTAAAAGGTAAGTTTCCGCATTGAAACAATATTTGCGCTTTACATTCTGCTGCCGGGGTTTCTGTACTTTTGGGGATGCCATGGCGTTGGGATGGGTTGGGGTTGAAGTGGGTGGGTGATGGTGGTTGGACAAGGTAGGGTGGTTGCTAGCCACTCATGTAGCCCAGCACGTGCCGCGGCTTTCGCAGTTTCGCAGTTTGGCCTAAACCAAAACCATTAATCAAACAATTAGAGCTGCGAGGAGTTCGAACAAGCTCCAGCCCTTTTTCCGTAGTGGTCTTCCTTGGGGCGAATCCCCGCCCTTTCATTTGCATAAATTATGGCTTCATAATAACCGCTATTTATAATTTTCGACGCGGCTGCGAATGCGTCTAAGGGGGGTGTTTGTCAAACCCGCCCCTCGTCAACACCCCGGCAAACACTTGAGGTGCTTGAAAAGGATTTAAGTTAATGCTAGTTGTTGGGTCACTTGTGACGGGTGGAAAGTCTATTGTTCAACCAGGTAGAGAGTGAACCGCGATGAGGGATTTTCTATATATGTGAGCTTTAAGATTTAAAAGGAAATCTGTTTTAATTAAAGTAGAGGAATTTATGATAGAACATAACCATGAGAATGCATTGTTTATAA
This sequence comes from Drosophila nikananu, assembly GCA_008042635.1. Lineage (NCBI taxonomy): Eukaryota > Metazoa > Arthropoda > Insecta > Diptera > Drosophilidae > Drosophila > Drosophila nikananu. Next base: position 65,298 of record VNJV01005985.1, read on the forward strand.
TGAAATGACTTAAAAGTAGTATTACTATAGCTCAAACCCAACTGTTGGTACTTAGTTTTAACTATATTATTTCAGCTGTAAACAAATTTTTTCTATACAAACCACTTTCTCGCATGCTTGCCACTTTATTTTTATCTTTTCTCAGCCACAAAAACCTCCTCCAACCTGTCATCTCTCATCAATCTCTGCCTTGGCTTAGCCTCCTTCGAGAATGTGTTCATATTTTTTATGCAAATTGCAAAGCCATTTCAAAGGCAGCATACTCGATTACCTCGATGCACATTTACATGCCGAATGAAATTAATTCATAAATAACAAGACCTAACACGAGTTTAGTCGAGCAACAGCCAGAGAGGCAAACAAACAAATGTATGAGAATTATGCAAATGATATAAACGCTAAAATCAACTTGGGCCTTTTCAATGAAATTTCCACGGGGCACAGGGCACGGAGCCGCAGCTTGAAAAGGATTCCCACATTCACATGCCACTCGCAGGAAGCCCTCGGATTCAGGATGGGAAAACGGCGGCGGCAAAGACGGCCCGAAAAGTCTTTCGAGCGGGAAAGCGAAAAACCCGCAAATGAAATGAAACGAAATGTTTGCATAAACGATTTAATCGAATTCCAATGCAAATTCAGTTAAATTTCATTTCCCGTACGGCGAGACTGAGTGGAGCAGGGCTCGCGCGGGCGGCGGAGGAAGCTGGCATTCCGGTTCCGGAAATTAGCATAACACTCGCGGTAATACAATAAAAAGAAAAGGATACAGATGCCTGAGATATCCTGGCTGGCTGGCAAACGAAACGACACGAACACGGCGCCAGGCCAAGTGTAAAGTTCATTTTCAAATTGCTGATATACGAAATTGAAATAGGAAGCCTGCTTTTCCTTCAAAAGGAAACTCATTGCGAAGGATGACTGGGAAATTACGAAAGGAAGGCAGTTAAGGGTATTCTCGGATTGAATAGAATTTTCGCTGTTATTCCTTTGGAAGTTCTTGGTAAAATCTTGGTAAATAAAGTCCTTGTTTTTTTAAAATATTTTAATTGAGACTAAGTAAGACTTAAATATGCTCAGAACAGAAAGAGGTAATTTTCTAAAAGCAGAATAGAATCTAAGGCCTGTTCCTAGGGTATCCAACTATTCGCCTGTCGTTTATCCTTTTCCTTGATTCCTTCAAGGAAAACCCCCATTTTCTGCAGAAGCATCGTTTATATTTATGGGAATTCTTTTTGTTTGCAAGATTCTGTTTTTTAATTTTGTTTGCTTCTCCGCTGGTCGCTCGCCTAATAGAGCGACTCAATTAATGAGGCAAAGTTTTTCCGGTCTCCGCTTTCCCGCGCTTACCATTTCAACATGCATTGGCCGAGCTTTGCTGTTCGCCAGGAACTTTAATGAAATCTTGACACGGACTCTAGGTAGGACCCAAGCACTCCAAGGACCGCCACTCCCCGAAAAAGCCCCCGTCCAGGCAATTGTCGCGCAATGAATTTTATTTTGCTCTTTACAAGTTGTAAAAAATTAAGCAAAGAAAGGAGGCACAAACTTGGATTTCCTTGTTTTCTGTTTTCTTTTTTTTTTAACAAGTTGTTGGCAAAAAGCCAGGAACTTTATATGGCATGCCCATAAAGGGAAAACTTCCCCTTGAGGAAAATCCGTTAGCCGAATGAAAAAAAGAGTCGGGAAAAACTTTATTTGCCGCTCCCGTTGCATATTCAAAGCGCTCACTCTCCTCCTGGCCATTTCCCTGTCCAGTTTCGTCCGGGCTTCCGCGCTTTCCCCGCTTTCCACTCCATTTTCGTGGTCTCTGGTCGCGCATTTCCGTTACATGCCAAACACTTTTGGCCTTTGTCCCGGGACCACAAAAGTCACCGCCTGGCGCATACAAATTAATCATTCGGTCAAAAAGGTTTGAGTGCGAGCGATTTCGCGAGCACGAAAAGTAGAAGGAGTGCGTCCTTCTGGCTCTGCCCGGCAATATTCTCGCCAGTTTTTGGATCTCTGCGGGCCTTGGCATTCCCATCACGTACGCGACGTTTTTATGATATACCAATTTTGACATAATCCACGTGGATTACGAGCCAATACTCGTGCCAGCATGCATATAGATTTAGGGCCGACAGCGAACTTGGCTTTCGTCATTCGATTTGCTTTTTTGGCACTCTCTTCGTGATGAGTGTCGTTCTAAGTTGATTGAACTATTTCCGGCTTCACACTTTGATCCACGTCCCAACAGGGATCTGCTATTGCAGGGTTCACATTTGATTTAAAGCTGGAAAGAAGCTTCCAAATTGTATTAAATCTTTATAAAGTAAAAATATCTCCTAAAAGTAGTTGAATATATTACATTTTCAAATGAATGATGTTAAAGTTGTACAAAATCTGATAGCTTTTATGTTCGAATCTTAGTTTCTTTGGTTTTAAAATACATTTTCAGAGCTTAGACTGATAATTTTTCTGATCGTATTTAATGGATCCATCGAACACATTTTAAAAGAAAATTAAAGACAAATAGTTGATGTTTACAATATTATATATTTCTTAACTGTTGAATTGTTTTAATGGCAAAAGTACTTTACTTACAGATAGATTTTTATATACATAATTCATAAATATAAGTATCATCAGTATTTTAGTACATTCTCTTGAAATAAGTTAATTTTTAAAATAATTTGGACTCTATATTGTTTCGCTTAAAAGCTTTTAATATACATTTCCTTTCAGTCATTTCCTTTTTGTTGTTCCCAATCGATTTAACAGACCGACCCTAATCGTTTCAATGTATTCCCTCCAGCATTTGCTCCCTTTTCAGTTACCATTTAACTCCATCGCGTTGGTCGCTTGTAATTTCATTTTGCATCATAATTTCATTCCAGCACTTGGCACTAGCCACTGCAATGGCAAAGGTTAATGCACCATTTGACTGTCTCCTCTTTGGCCGTTTCCGGTGAGTGTTTTCAAGTGCAAATGTCCAGGGGATGCAGTTCCCGGGGGGTTAATAATAGGTGCAGGGGTTCGGTGCAGGAGCCAGTGGGAAGGTGTAAAGCAATGCCAAAGCCGGCGACAACATCGCCATCATCCTCATCAACAGCTGGCTGAAACCCTCGTGCGGCGTATGACAAAGTTTAAGTGCTTGCTAAATCCATAGATTTCATGCTGGCAGCCGTGGCAAACATGGCCACACATTGTGCGAGACAACCGGCAACACCAACGACAGCGACAAACAACGAGGTGTTGGGTAATGTGCCTGCAACAACAAGACGGCAGCAACAATTGTTGCAACACTAGTATCGCATTTCAGTGTTTTTACTGTGGCATAAAAACAAAAGGCAAAAGCCGCAGTCAAACAGCGAACTAACACCGAGCAGCAACAAAGGCGGCGCAAGTGCAACTACAACAGTAGCAACATGAAAAACATGTCGAGTGGAAGACTGCAATCGACTTTTGAAATACCCACTAATTTATTACATTAACTGTTTGTTTATGTAGGAATTGTGTACAGTATTTGTAAAAGAAATATCTCCCAAGGAAGTTTATATAACACTTACTAGGTCTCTTTACCTCACCTGACAAACATGTGAAAAATATAGACTTAATACTGTTTAAGTACAGCATTCTGTGTTTATAAAATGCATGGCATATTTTATATTTGGCATAGGGCGAAAAATGTATAAATTATTAAATATTTTCATCAGGCATAAGGTTCCCGATATATACCATATACCCCTGCACCCCATTGAGTGCCAGGTATAACCAGAACAATTCTTGTTTCGCAGTCTGGAAAAGTTTTTATTCCTCTCCCGCTGCACCGCTATTTCTCTCCCACCTCCCCACTTGATGGCTGCACGTAATTTTGTTTTTGTCGCGACGCAAATATGTTGGCCATAACAAGGAGCCCGACCCCCCTCTGTCTTACCTTAACCTTACGGCGCGCAGGGCTGGGCGCCACATCATCGCACTTGTCACTTTAACCTTGCACGGCCTGTCAGTGGCACCCTCGCTCCGTCTCTGTCTCTGGGGTCTGAAAATTTGCGCAAAGCGGCATGGAAAATGAAAAGAAAAGCCATAAAACCAAAGACGACGCGGCGAGCAAGCAAACAGCGCCGAAAGAAAAAAATAACAATGACGGTGAGCTGCAAAAGACAAAATGTTGCAAAAAGGTAACTGAACGAAGGCGAATTTCCCTAACTAAAAGCAATGGCTATATCGAACTTCACAATTAAAACATAAAATAACAAAAATAAATAAATAAATAGAACAACAAATTAAAATTTAAATCAGTAATACAAACATTTAACTTTAAACATTTGTGTAGCTTTCTTTGTATGTGAAAACTTGTATTCATTACTTTGAAAGTTTATTAAAAATGATGTAAATTATTATCGATGATTGTTTATTTTTATAAATTTCAAAAGACTTTCTAAAAAATATCGTAGTTGGTATATTAATTTGAATGCTTGGTGAATTTAGTCCAGTTCATAACATTAACGAACAGATCAAAGAGCATTCTGTGGTTTTTGAAAATCCCACCAATACCCCCTTCGGTGAGGGTATTCGGAGCGAGCACGAAAGGAGCGTAAATATGCCTGTCATCATTTTGACATCAGCTTCCTGATGCCGGCGCAGAGTGGAGCGGTATGGGTAGTTTTCAGCCAGGCCATTACCATAACTATAATGCATATTTCAGCATCGAAGTCAAACATAAGACCGGCTCCGCCGAGCCTTCCCATCGCCCCATCTCGTCGTGTCATCATCATCATCAGCATCAGCATCAGGAGGAGTGACGGGAACGATTCCCGCTGTCTACTTGGGGCCTCCTGCCACATCGTGTTGCCGTTGTGGAAAATCCCTGTATCACTTTCGCTTGCGCCCCTGTTGACAATCTCGGTTTCAATGTGTGTCCACACGCCAGTCCACCCACCACCACCCCGGCAAGCCAATCCGCCAGCCGTATTCCCTTCCACATTTAGAGTCCGGGAACATGCCTGGGCATATTTATACCCACGTTCCTTGTTGTCTTTGCCTCAGACAAGGTTTTAGCATAAAAGTTTATTGAACTAACGCTAAATAGATGGCATCGCCTTAGGCACAAGCAGGGAAACATAATGGTTCCTGCCGGAATATCTGCAGGTTATGGGACCTCGCAGTATTCTTTAATATGCGTAACTCTATAAGAATCATAGAATAAATAAAAAGGGGTTGTTGGGAAAGAAACCTCACATTGATGTGAGAAACATATCCAAGACATTTGCCTAATATTTATGATTTGGTAGCTGCAGTTTGAAAAAATAAAGATATTTTAATTTATTTAAATAAATTTTAATACAAACTCTACCAGTGTAGAGTTCAAGGATCTATGTCTGTCCTTTGATTAAATCTCACTTTAAATTCAGTGCTTAATGCATCAAATATATTAAATAAACGCTGCATGAAATCTATTTAATAGTACCTATTTAAAATGTATATTCGTTTTGATTGAATTAGTGTACTTAATCGCAATTTTTCTTTAACTCAATTTTTTGTACAAATACAATTTTCATTAACACGAAGAGCCGCAAAAATAATGCAGTTTTTATAGTGATACCCTAGCGTAGTGAAAAAATGAATAAAATTAATTAAACGTCAGCTTAAGCGACATATCAGTGCAGCATTAATAAATTATAAGCGAAAAAAGGGTTGAATAAATAAACAACAACAAAAGACCATAAACAACAATTGAAAAAAAAAATCATAGCAGAAAACAAAAAAGGCAAAACAAACAACTTTCATGGAGGCCATAAACAACAAACTAATTAAATATGCATGCAAAAAATGTATTTATATTAATATAAGCATAAAAATAGCGAATAATGAATGCCCTATAAAAAACGTTGACAGTTTTTATGATAACCGGAAACAAAAACCGTATAAAGCACTTGATTGATAAAACAGCCCAAAAAGATAGGCTCCGTTTTTTGAACGCGTTTTCAATACGCTCGCCAGGCCCACCTTTTGTCGCAAAAACTGATTGCTAAATAAATCAAAACACTTTAATGCTGCAATTTAAGCCACTGTCAACATATTTGCATTCGTTAACCTTTCATTGTTAATTGATGAGGGTAGATTGTAACAAAACTTTTCTTCTTTTGTTGACTTTTCACGGGAAACAAGGTTAATGAACGGTTTCAACCTAAACAAAAGCATATATATTCGGCATAATTGAACCGATAGTTTTGTTTGTCTGCATATTAAAGTAATTTTTGTTTGCTATAGTACTTCTAAAATATTTCATAATTAGTAATTACTATTGTTTAAAGAAGAAGGATCATGCTTGTAATATTAAACCGAAATCAATTGAAGATGCACGCGATTTAAGCCGTTACCTTAAGGAACAACCCCTCGGAGGCATAAACAAAACAAATATTTTGTTCGTTAGCGTATTGAATATTCCGCAGCCTAATTAGCATACAATTTTCCCCATTTTCCTGCACTGCATTCCTCTTTATTTATCGCCACCGCCCAAACACTTTGGCCAAATTAAATTGTCAATTATTGGCAAACAAGCCACTGGGCGGCTACTAGCGAAAGTCATGCCCAGGCCCATAAAGTAATGAGGACAACCTCCGATGTGCCACGCCCCCGTCGGCCTCGCCAACGCCCCCGAAAACCACAGAGTCGTGCATTTGTTTGCTTGTTGGTTGAATGAAAAATATGCAAGCTGCAACCGCAGCTTTAACCAGCACCCGACGCATTTGTCATTCTTGGGGCCAGGACACCGAGCACACACAGGACACCCACACAGCCCACACACACGCCGCACAAACAAAACAAATATATGCAGCTGGGGGAGGGCTTGCAAGAGAGAAAGTCCTGGGAGAGGCATTCGCAACCGTTTGCCAATATTCAAATGGCAAAAAGTCAGACATATTCTCATTAACATAAAACATAAATATTTACTTATGCCACATTCACACACACACACCCACATTGCCTGGACATTTCTATTTGAGTTGGTCGAAAGGGATTTCCCGCTTTCCTGCAGACATTTCCTTGCCTTTTGCATTTTTACGCCATTACGTCGGGCTGTCGGTGGGGTGAAATGTGTGCTAAAATGCCATTTCCATAAATGCAAATCAGTTTGTTTACCGCACCCTTCCCCGATCCCCCATTCTCCTAGCTCTACATATATATCTTCCACAAATAGTTATAACTTTTGAGGCGTTGCTCCCCACCGAATAAATTTATTCCGCTTCTTATTCACTTTTTATGTTGCTGGCCAAGTTGATGGTCTTCCCATCCTGCGGGGGGCGTGGCCAAAGTGCAACATGCAACGAAATTGATATTCGCCGGTTAGTTATGGGCTGCACGTAATTGAAGATGCAACGGATTGGCTCAATAGCGGGGCAGGGAATTGAATTTTTATTAAGAGATTTTGCGATAGGTTACACCGGGCGAGTAATCGAATTACTGAGGACAGACAGCCATACTAAATCCAATCCAATCATTGTGAAGATCAATTAGGATTAATCCAAAAATACTGGATAGTTGACTCTTTCCAGCAAATGTAATACCTTTATTGCTTTCTAAACAGAGTGAGAGCACATTATAATTTCAAATCACAGGGTGTAGTCACCCATTATAGCAAAAGTAAGCTAATTGCTAAGAGCGCCATAATCGTTGGCTTATCGGTAAAACCAATCGAGGTTACGCCCCGTACATTAACATTTCATTCAGTCAATACCCTTTGAGTACACACACACTGCCCCTGCCATATCATTATAATCAATGTCTTCATTCCCTGTTCACCTAAAAAACAAAAAAGAGAAAGGAGCACCAACAAGTGGGGACACGTACCACCATCATTAAATCAGAAACCAAACAAAATATTATAGACCGAACTGAAAAACGAACCGCAGACACTCACACACACATTTTGGTAGTGGAAAACCAAAACCAGACTGGACCTGGGACCCAAAAACAAAAATAACCAGAGCTCGTGGAGGAAGACGAGACTATTGCAACAACGCCCAAGTCATTAGAATTCCCTTTTTGAAAATTTTATGCACAAAACTTGGCAAAAAGGAGCAGAGCAAAGGGAGCGAGACCAAAAAGCAAAACGAATTTCATTAAATTAGACGTAACGGAAACAAAGTCGTTAAAACTTGGCAATCCCCAAAGGGAGGTGCCTCTACCTATCCCTCCTCCACCCCTTTTAAAATGCAATGCTAACGATCCACCAAACGAGCATTTGTCGCAGTGTGAGTGTGTGCATGGGTGCCGAGGGTCCAAGGGGGCTCCACGGGGCTCCTCAATGCGTAGCGCATTGTCCACTTGGCGCTCTTGGGCCTTGGACACTAACCAACAGACCCATACAATGGCATTTTAATAAAACTCAGGCGAAAATCCCTTAACAGGACCACCATACTCTGTAGCCGTACACACTTTAACAATTTTCCGTGAGGACATTTAAAGCGGTGAGAAGGTGAAATGCCTGGACTTCAGAACGAACTACTGATACCTCTTAGGGCTATCTTTATTCTTCAATTATCTCACCTGATAGACTTGTCGTAGATCAGTTGGGTTGTCTATCCTCTTATAAAAGAATAAAATATCAATTTAAGGCAATGCTACAGCTGTGTTCTTCTCTTCTTCAGTTAGCTCAATAACATCGTCTAATATTTTAAAAGTTTGAATAGATTTAACAGAGAAAAAGAAGCTCACTTCGAGAGGAAACTAATTATGAAACTTTGTTACAATACTTAATTATTTATTTTAACATAACGCAAGATTTAGTCACTGCAAACTCCCGAAATATAATTATTTATTAAAAGCAGATTTTAGCACACCCCAATTCGCCTTAGTTCTTTCGTACCCTGTAACTAATGTACATAACTACCTTCCTTTTCCAAATGCACTAGGAGACAGATCCGTTGGCCACGTTCGAGAATCAAACCAAAACCAGTTTAGTTACTGCCTTCCGCACTCGTTGCTGCGACCCTCGAGAGCATTGTCTGCTAATAGAGACTTGACTGAACTGTGTTCCCGGGTGTGTCCTGGAAGGGATCCACACGGATCCACAGCCACCCCAGTTGGCAGTGGTGCAGTCCCTGTGACCCATGCTCATTTCATGCAATGGCAAATTGCCATTTTTAGTTGGCCATTCGATGTAACCGAAACTGGCTACCATTTCGACCATTGCCATCCTACAAATTAGTATAATAAAACGTTTCATAAAGTGGAGCTATACACTTGGGGAAACAATGGCAGAGGGGTGGACTACAGAGGGTTTCTCACATTTGGCTAGGGTTTCAGTTTTAGGTTAGGTCTTCCTTACATCGTTGTCTTCTTGATTCGTTTAAAGGGAAAATGAAAGGAGAGGTATATTGCCTTTACAGAGGGTTTATCTTATAGACCATTCTTTAAGAACTGCTAATAAAATGTTTTGTTGTTCAGATAGTAAGTATAATATATAAGGTATATATTTTTTTCATTTTGTATTGTAGCCTCTTTATCTTTAATTGATTTAAAAAACGGGTATTTCTTAGTCGAAGCCCTGGACTGTAGTCCCTTCTTTTTTATGCTCGTTTAATAGTTTTGTTTGCATTTTTGCGCTGGAAGCTCTTCTTCTTTACGGCCACTAAGTATCCATTACATAACGAGGCGGGTTCTGTTCGGTTCAAGTGGGGCGGCGACCCACTCTCTGCGCCTCCACCCCAGCTGGGGATATTTATTACAACGCTGCTCCGAAAATGTCATTCGAAATTGTATTATCCCCTGGCAGCGCGAGTCTAAGGGGCGTCAATGTCCTTAACTTCTTTGAAATTGTCGCCATATTTTGCAATTAGAATAGACGTGGAATAGGGGAGACATTGGGAAGAGGAGGCAGCAGCTAAGGAGGATGACAGCAACGGCGAAGGCGACGTCTGACACATTCAAGAAATTACAACGGCAAAGGCCCGCGGCAAAGGACTCACAAAAGGAGTCCGAAATGTATTTTATGGCCTGTTGAAATGTCTCGCGCTTTGTCTCCGCATTGTCCCTTCCCCGCACTCCCCGCCAAGTGTCCAGGTTGTCATGTCTTCTTGGTCCTAAAGGATGTATACATCCTTAGGTCCGGGGGCGGGTAATGTGTTGATTGAATAAACGAGTTGTAAAAAGTTGAGTCATAAACCGATTTTGTGAATAAAACAAAAGTACTATTACTATTAAAAGTTTGTAGTTAAACGGAATTTGCTTAGTAAAAATATCACATATCACATTAAATTCAGTTTTGAGTCAAATTTTAATCAAACAAGTGAGAAAGCTACAGTCGTTCGTGAACGACTGTTATATACCATGTACCAAAATATATATCAAAATGTAAACAAACTCGCTCTTTGCAAAACCACCACCATCTCATGCACTTGCGTGTGCAAGACAGAGACAGAGATAACCCCTCCTCTCTTTTTTGCGCACGGGAGTTAGTTTCTTGCGCTCATCAGTTTTGTTGTTGTTTTTGGGATGCACCTGTTGCTAGCTGCCAAATAGATAACACACTGATAAGTAAATAACTTTTGTGTTTTTCATCCGATCGTTACCAGATTTTCGGTATTGATACATGTTCTACATATGCATGCCTATGCACAAAAAGAAAGATATATGGTAATATTTGCGGCTGC